>LTAE01002642.1:4479-42517 GCA_001647135.1 Pontederia paniculata | reverse complement strand
GAAAGTTGCTGAGTAAAGTTATGAATTAAGTACTACATTTTATTGTCCAGCTTGCTTTTATTTTTCTCTTATTTAGTTATGATTATAATTGTATTTTTATTGAACGTATTAAGTAATTTTTTGAGCTTATACATATTTTGAAAAAAAATAAGTGTAAGAATTTGTGGAATTTTAAAAATTTTAATTGCTTAAAGTTGATAAGATGCAAAAGTGTTATCTGGAACCTTGGTGTGTCTGGGTAATTAGATTCGTAGGGGTTTATGCCTGGTGACATAAGGCCAACTAGTCTGGGATCCGTCGATTGAAAGTCTGTTACATGGACCATCTTATGCAATATGGGTAAACACTGGAGTAGTCAAATCAGAGATGAGTTCAAAATTGAACTTAAATGAAAGAAAAAGTTATGAAACATTTAAATTTGAAATATTTGAATATCTTAAGCTCAATTATTACTTATGTTTTCAACATTAATGAGTATATATATGATTAACTATATATTTTTGTATTTTATGAAACTGAATTAGAAATGTTTAAATATGTCTGAGTTCAGAACTTTTACAAGGCTCAGACTTTTGGTTTGAGAAAAGATACTTGGTGATAGTTGTGTAAAAGGACAGTAGGAGGAAAGTATTGGTTGGTAGGATGGAAGCCATGACAAATTCTTATGATTCTTGAGCTTTGTCTTTAGTTTTTGCTTGAGGACAAGCAAGTATTCAAGCTTGAGGATGTTTGATGCATGCAAAAATAAACATATTACATGCATTTATTTCATGTTGTTTTTCTAGTATTTTACATTAATTTTATTTCAATTGATATTTCATTCATGAGTCAGATTCTACCTTAAACGCTATATATGATTAATTTTCAGGGAAATATGATCAATTTATCACAAATGCTTCAAATAGGAGATTTAACCGAGGGCACCGTGAAATTATAAAAGCAAAACGGGTCGTGTTCCACTGAAACGGCCTGTGCCCGACTCTGTTTACGAAGCTCCCAACTTCATTCTGCCAAAACAGATTGTTTTGCTTCAAAACAGGTTGTGTTCAACTTTGAAGAAAAAAGTTGTCCGCGTTCACGCCGTGTTGGATCAAAACAGACATTATCAATGTCCCAGATCTCACCATGTGTCATCATTGCATAGCAGCACCAACTGTGCTCGAAGTCGTGTTGAACTCAAACTCTAAGATGCCCTAAACGGGCCGCGTTCACCTAAAACGGGCCGTGTTCTCTCAAAATCAAGACAACGTACTATCCGATGGCTCTTATGAAGTCTTATTCGATTCAGACTCTTCCCAACCGTGTGATGTCAGGCCTCACCTCTGAATTTCAGCTATAAATAGGCCTTCATATATCAAATTTCATGATCTCTGACAAGACAGAAAAGAATCAAAGACTCCTCATATTTCTACAGATTTCTGAAGAGTTGAGAAGCCAACATTGGAGGAGAAACCTTGGAGCGGGATTGAAGATCTAGAAAATAATATGATTCTGCAGATCTGTTTGTTTTCCTAATCTTATTTCTTAAGGCTTAGAAGTATTTTGTGTTAGGAACAATTTCTGTTAAACTTTATTTAGTTTGTAATTTGATATTTTCTTAAAGTTTATTGAGTATTTTATTAACTTTAATCGAAAGATACTGTTAATATTTTATCCCTGTTTGGGATTTTGACGATTGCATTTTCCGTCAAGCAAAATGGACCGCGTTCTTGAAACACGGACCATTTTCATCTCTTCATCTCCGTTTTCTCCTTTTGCGAAGTTGTGTTTTTATCTGCCTGGACGCGGTCCGTTTCGGATGCGATGCAGGTCGTTTTCTGGCATATTTTTCTTCGGTTGTTTTCAAGTGTTTGTTTTTAGATGCAAAGATCTATGTCTATCTATTTCCAGAATTCATAGATTGTAGGTTGCTATTCACTCGAGAAAGGCCTAGGGATTTAGGATTTGATTTCATTGCATTTTAACATTAATTAATTTTGGGATTAATGTTTTCACATATTCCTAACTTGAATTATTATTAAGATGGTTAAGTCATCTGTTTCCGGAGTCTTATAAATTTAAATCAATCCTTCTACCATTTAATAATCAGACGTTTTAATTAATTATATCAAAAAGATAACAAGGTTAAAACATATTTTCAATCCTAACCAGCCAAATCTTTTTATCATCTAAACTTTTCTGAAAATCTTAATCTCATCTTTTATCTTTTTTTCTTCTTTTTCCTATCTCATCTTCTCTTATCTTTTCCTCAATTCACTGAATATATTTTAATCGGATTTCAAAATAAAATTTCAAATTTTAAAATTCAACAGTCCTCGTGGGTTCGACACTCTTCTCACTACTTTATTACTTGTGCGACCAGTATACTTGCTGAGTTTTTAGCGTGTGTTTTTTTTGCATCACAGATGTGGCGTGCAATACATAAAGAATAAATAATTTCTAAGATCCAATGACTTGCAAATGAATTATTCTTGTCCAAGATGATAACTCACTCATAAATCATTAATCAAGGAGAAACATTTCATAGAAATCCAACAAAGCATGCACATAAGATTGAAAATATACTCAAATTGATATTCACAAAATCTAGGGTTTCTCAGTTTCTCTTTTTACAATAAAAATTCTCCAAAAGAAAATGACTTTAAAACATGGGAGTTCATCCTTTGTATAGATAAGAGAAGATGATACAAGAATAATTACAAATAAAATAATACAGAATAATTACACCTTGGGTTTCTTGACGATCGTCAATCATGCAGCACTTCGTCTTCTCCTTCTTTAAGTTCTCACAGGCTCAAAGCATCCTTTCTCTAGGATTTTGGGTGTAATTTATATGGATGGAGAGGCCTTGGGATGATGGAATTCGTCCAGGATTAGAGTAAGGTTGATAGGAAATCAGAACCGTCCAAAAATCCAATAAAACATACATTTATATACAAAATCTCGCAAACTGTCACGGCCCGTGCCAAAAATGTCATGGTCGTGATCGAACGAATCCTTATTCAGGGGTCTATCACCGGTCCGTGACAAAACTGTCATGATCGTGACCGAACAATGGTGTTGACTGCATGCATATGTCACGACCTGTGACAAACATGGTCGTGACCAAAGAGGTGTCATGGCTAATATATGTCATGGCCCGTGATCTGGGAATCACGACCGTGATAAGTAGGATCTGCATGTTACGCCCGCGACATGGTCGTAACCGAACCAAAAGCTCAAGACGTCACGGCCCGTGATATGGGAATCACGGCCGTGACCAAAGAGACTTTCTTCATCGAGTAATGTCACGACCCGTGACACACATGTGACGACCCGTGAAATGACTTTCCTTTTTTTCGTGTCAATTCCTTTGGTCCTTGTCCCTGAACATAGAAAATACACATTATGCAGATGTTGACTCATTAAGATAAAATTAATGAAATATGCATGATTATGCTAATGAAATATATGTAAATTATACTGATTATATAATGGGAAACATGAATAAATAGGTAATTATCACAATGCGAGAACATCAATCGCATGAAGATGCATGATATCAATATGTTCAAGCTCGATCAATATTATCCTCAGTATCAATTCATTCCTTTATCTTAAATAATGCATATAAGATTTAGGTTATCCCGCTGCAGGATGGCTAACTAGGTCATAAGTGTTCATTAGTACTCAATCACCTCATCTTTGAAATACAATCAGGACAAGTCCCACAATTAGAATAAAATCATGCAATTAAGGAAAAACTTGCAATCAAGGCAGAGTCCTGCAATCAGGGTAGAAACCTGCTATCAGGAGAAACTCTTGCAATCAGGATAGAATCTTGTAATCAAGACAGAGTCCTGTAATCAGGGTAGAACTCTATAATCGGGATAAATTTCACAATCGACGAGACCCTCTTTTTATGTGTCATTTCAATCACAATCATTAATCTATATCCTTTTAGACCTTATTATCAATTGACTAGAATATTGTTGGTATGCAGCTAAACTAACATAATTCATCAAATGAGATCCAATCAATAAGAACAATCAAAACCTATCCATGTCAATATAGCAATCAAACTTAATAGTTTGGCACCTTCAATCAGGAACACATCCCGAATTAGGGCAAATCACAACTCGTTTTCAGTTGGGATATAACTCGCGGTAGATATGGACATGATCCATTTCCTATAATCAATCCATCAATCGACTTCTCTTGTCGAGACATGGTCTATGTTTAATAAGGATACAATATGTTTTTTTTACTACGTGGTATGGGTTCGTGGCGACCCGACCCGTGTTCCGTTCAACTCCATCTTACCTTCATGACACGATCGGTGTTCAGGTGCAACACGACCGGGTCATATGACGACGTTGATGTCAATGTGGAAATCGGACCGCGCCTAAAAGTGACACGACCTATTTCCTGCCTTGTGCGAGAACACGACTTGCGTTCGAAAACACAATCGTTTATGTAAGAGCGAACACGACCAGCATTGGGGAACAACGTAGTCCATGTTGTGTTCATTAATTGGTTTAACTCCGATGCTATAGAGGAACACAACCTATGTCGAGAGGCGACACGATCCATTTATGGACGCTCTGATGTACTTCTATGAAACATGGTTGACGTCCGAATGCATGATCATTTCTTACCTGAGGAACGTGGTCAGTTTCTCGAGGGACGCGATCCGCATTCGGTCCGCCGATTGATGTAGGTTGTTGTCTCCGTCCCGTCGTCACTTAAACATAATAACTTTATTTTCATGCATGGAACTATAACCATTATATTGTCATATACATATGATAATCCCTAATGTTGATCCTCCTTATTACATATTTTTTTCTTTTTAGTTTGGCATTCCTCTTCTTTTAGCCCACCAAGAAAGATATATATATATATATATTATATATATATGTATATATATAGAGTGAGAGAGAGAGAGAGAGGAAGATAGAATTATGCTGAGAAAAAAAATAATGAGGTCATCTCTCCTTTATCCCTTTTTTTATAAGAGTAATCATAGCTCAATTCAACTTAATGTCTCATATTTTATTTATAATTAAGAATTCTTTAAAACTAATTTGAGTAAGATTAAGATAATAATTTAATTTTGACTCGTACTTATCATTTTCTTAACCCTAATTATATCCCATCTTATCTTACCATATTTTTTATTTATTCTTTTATTATTTATTTTTATTTCATGAAATTTCTGATTAATACAAATAACATTTCAAAGTTCGTCATATATCATCCGAAGAGTAAAAATTATACAACAATATATCCATTCTTTATGTTTCCAACAACTTTACTGTTTTGCCTATCTGTTTTCCTTTTCCCATTAATAATTATCAGGTATGATTTTTCTTTCTCACTTTAAATTTTAATTATACCATCCCAAAAATTGAATTTGCTAATCAATTAATAATGTGCACTTAAAATTTTGATATGCATTGTGGACAGTCATAACTCCATGAAATCATAAAAATTAATATGCCGATTTGATCAATTTAATCATATTATAATTATTAAATCATAATTTTCTGAAACAATAAAATCTATAATAATAATTTAAAAGATACAACATGGATATAACAATTAATTTCGAATAATAATAACAATTAAATTGTAATTAAGAGATAAATAACAGTAAAATGCAAATATGAATTTAAACTAAAAACCTCTATCTTCTATTGCATGTGTCCTAAACTTCGTTTCTTAATTATTTTCCTCATCAATTTTCTTTTTTGTTTATCCATCTCCATATTTGTCATATTTTGCATAAAGTACTTCCACATTTTTCCATTACCTACCTACATTTCTTTCTTTATTTTCCAAGAAATCGCCTTCTTTTTTATTTTTCAAAAAAATAAGTTAAATTTTGAATTGGATTCAATGGTTCAGATTTTTTATTTTTTTAATCAAAAAGATTTTTCATATTTTTTAAATCACTGATATTTAAAATTATCAATATTTAACTAATTTAATTTTAATGAATAAAGAGTGATTCGAACTCGAAACTTTAATACGAAAAATTTTCTCCAATTTTAAAACCATTTTGGTACATAAAAAATATTTTCGCCACCACATAATAATGTCAATGTTTGAAGTCTTCGGACGCTCTCACTCTCAACTACTCCCACGCCTGAACGCCTCGTCGCCGACCGCCGGACGCCGGACGCCTCGCCGCCGCCGCCGCCTCTCCAAATCTCCCTACGGTCGTTGGACCTCGTAGTCCAACAGCCTCACTCCCAGCGTCGTACTCTTCCATCCACTCTGTCGTGTCGCCGGTCGACCAGCGCCGCAAAAGCGACGAGCTTTGTAAAGCCCTGGCGGGATCTCCCTCACTGTCCTCGCCCCATTGGTACGATTTCTAGTATCCCCCTCTTCTTGCATGTCGATCAGCTTTTATTTTTCGATTCATTACTCATCGAGCGTTTAGGTCAAAATTTTGTTTTTTTTTTTTTTTGGTTCTGTAGCTATTTATAAACTATCTTCCTTTGTTCGGCTGTTATACTTGAATGAACTCTTGTCATGCTACTCACCTTGTCAAGTTAACAAATTGATAGAATGCACGAAAAATGGCTAAAATATTCCGGAATATAATTTAATTGTTGTATCGTTGGATATAATTGTTAGCTTGCTAGTTCAAATGTGAGCACTATTGGCACTTCACGATTCATCTTTGTAGCTTGAGAAACTTTGCTATAACATTAAAATGAGCTAAGGATTGAACAAAGGAAGAAAAAAAAATATTAAATGAGCATGCATAACTCTTTATTTTTTTCTTTTATTCCATTCTTTTTTTCTGTCATTGTATCTTAAATTCTTGAACTGAATTGAAAATCAGAATGAACCCGAACGTGTTTTGTTTGAGTTGCAGATCTTACAACTCACCTGATTAGTTAAAGTTCAGGTTGGCGTTTGTCCTGAAACTGAACTGTGAATGCTCCCAATCATAGCATGCTAGACTGCGATTTGTACTTTGCACTATATGGTTTAGGATTTAAATTTGACAAGTTTAAGATACTAATTATTTTTCAGGCATGTAAACGTTCTTGAGTGTCAAGATATGATTCGTTCCTAGCTACTTGCACCTGTGTTTTCATCTTCGTTTTCTTTCTGCTTGAGTATTTGCTGCTATGATGGTGAGAGAATTTAACAATATCGACTATTATTAGATGCTTCCCAATAGGAAATTCAAGCGAAAAAACTTAGGTCCCTTCACATCCTATCATATTTTTGGTTCCACACCTGATTACCAGATGCGATGGTTTTTCCACAAAATTGCTTCCTTCGGCCCATCTTTAGGCATAGATTACGTATTTATGTGTTTCTTTCAGGAAGAAGATAATCAATAGGAGGTAGCAGAGTTATAGTAACTAGGAGGGGAAACAACAGTTCAATTCATAGCAGGGTCACCATGTTGAGGCAGGTGTCCACTAGGAACCAAAGATCAAAAGGGGGCTTCAAGGCGAAGAATGTTGTTCAAGCATGCCTCTTGATTGTGATCTGTTTCTGGTTGGTTTACCAGATGAAGCACTCCCATGAAAAGAAGTCATATGAGGAAAGGGTATCCAGAGATTCATCAGAGTCTGAAGAGAGTCAGGTTGAAAGTGCCAGGTTTGGAAGAAAGGTTCTTCCTGGCCTAATTAAAAGCAATCCTGTAAGGGAGAGCCATACAGAAAGAAAAGACAAAGAAAATGTCAAAACTATAGGACAAGAAATCAAACATGAAGAAAATGAGGACGGAAAGGGAGGAATTGGCCACCATGAAATAAATGCGCAAAATCAGGATAGAGCTGAGGAGAAGGCTTCACTTAAAGAAGGCATTACTCATGCAGAGAACCAAAATGGAAAAGTTGTGGCCTCAGTTGTGCTGGAAGACCAAGAACATGACAAGAAATCTCATGAGGCTCGTGAAAAAAGTTTTAGAGGCGATGATGCATCGAGTGAGGTCTTCCATAATTCTGAAGAACCAGAACAGGAAGCACAAGAAAGAAGATTTAAAGGTGATGACGCCTCTAGTGCTGTAGAAAATATTACAGAAAACAATGAATCTGAATCTGCAGAAGATAAAAGCTTCAAAAATGATGGCAGTTCAAGTGTTCTAGAACATTTTACAGAAAACAAAGAATCCAAATCTGAAAATGGAGCAAGGAATTTGGATGAGAAGTCGACAGAGAACTTGGCGAGAGTGAACAGAGAAACTGACGATGCTCCAAGTGTTGATTCCACGGCTGTTTCAAGTGATATTGAACTGTTAGACACATTTGGGGGAAGGAATTCAAGTCCTAATAAAGGAGAAAATAATAGTCTGCCCAACAGTATGGGTACTTTGAATGTAACTGCCCATGGGGCAAAGGAAGATCTTGTGCCTACTCTGTCTGAAGAAAATTCTCCCTCAGGTACAATAACCAAGGAATCTGATATTGCAAAGGAACAGTATCCTGAAGTTAAAACTACAGACATCAGACGACTGATATATCCAACAAATTCTGTTGGTAATCAAACAGATATTGCTATAGATTCAACGGACAAATCGAAAGATCAATTCAAACTTCAGATGAATTCTTCTGCACTATCTCAAGGGCAAATACACACTGAGACGATGTCGGTAAATCTAACATCTAGCATTACATATCCCCAAGAAGAGTTGGCTACATCGCATAGACCTCAAGCTCAAAATGATACAATTATCATAAGAATTCCTGGGGAAAATTTCATCTTACTGAACAATGCGTCAGATGCGTCTGATGTGCCTAAGAAGTCAGACACGTCTCCGAATGCAGACGAAATGGTAAAGAGCTCTAGAACACCTTCACCTACAAATGAGGATGGAAAAACAGTGCATCTAGAAACTAGTACATCATCACCTACCATGGATCAGAAGGAAGCACAAGGAAATAATTATCCGTCTAATTTACAGGATTTTCAAAACAAGGTAAACTCTTCTAAGTTGGAAGCTGCAGAATGATGACACTGCGTAGATTAATGAATTAATTGTGCAAGCCTTTGGAGTTCAGTGAAGATGGAGAATTTCTAAAAGCTTCACACAGATCCTAGGAGTACTTTGCTCGTCTTTGATGCTTATTGTTCACAAGAAGTTAGGGTAGAAGGATGCATATTGCTGCTCACGGTATTCATCATGAGAAAAAGTGACATACAAATGACACTGTGTAGCGAGGACGGGAACAAGCTACGGAGATTGATGCCAACATCTGTTTCTGTTTAGATGGTATTGATGCTCACTATAGTTTACTAGCCATGTATTGTAAATCTAGGGAACCGTTAACTGTAAGAATATGTGCTCATCATGCTTGCACAAGTAAAAGATATAACTGTTAATGTAGGAC
This sequence comes from Pontederia paniculata, assembly GCA_001647135.1. NCBI lineage: Eukaryota > Viridiplantae > Streptophyta > Magnoliopsida > Commelinales > Pontederiaceae > Pontederia > Pontederia paniculata. Next base: position 33,176 of record LTAE01002642.1, on the reverse strand, counting down.
TAGCCTGCATATGTTGTTGTGGAAGCAAGAAATTGGACACTGAAGTAGTCAGTGAGAACACCAACAATTTCCTTGTGTTAACTTTTAGTTTGATTATTTAAAAGTTCAGACTTGTATTAACAAATACATTTTTTATATTTATATGTCAACAATCCGTTTCTTTCCATCCTACATGCAGACACATTCCTTGACTGATTGGCTCAATTCATTAAATGGTAGGTCAAGTATACAGAAAAAGTTTGTACATAGAAAAAGACCCAAGTACAGAAGGAAAAGAGAAAGGAAGACACCAAGAAGGGAAAAGAATAGTCTCAGTACCCCTTCATCACGAATTACTTTCCAGAAAGATGGATGTCATCAAACACACACAAAATAAAAGAATAACTATTCTGAAAAAAATTAAGAAAAAAAAAACAATTGGAATTTTCCAAACTTTTTCAAGTTTTTCACATGTTTTGGGGATAGGAAATCGATTATACGTGCTCCTTGTCGATGGTTGTCATTTTTTTTGGGGTAGGAAGGAAGAATATAAATTTCACATGGATAAAAGTAATTTACTAACACTTTAATTTGTATGATCAGGTTGTGTTTGTTTCAGAAAACAAAAACAACTGAAAAAAAATGATAAATGTTTTTTTTTCAGTTGAGAAAAAAAACTTCCCCTTCAATCTTACATCGAAACATAATTAATGTCTCTTTTATTTAACATTTTTGAAGTTTGATTAAACAATGAAACATAGGTCATTTTATAACAAATGATTTTGCCCATAAATAGTTTCTCCAAAATTTTTCATCTAAACCACCAATATATATATATAAAGAAATGTGGAATCCACATTTTGAATTCTAAATAAATATTCTTTTTATCTCATAAATTTTTATGTGTTTGTGATTACATTGAATATATCTAATTATATATATATATATATATATATATATATCAGCGGCTCAATATGATCAATAAGATGTTATTGATGTTTAAATCATGATTTATACAATAATAATATAATTATGATTTATGCAATTAATTAACTATACAGATTATGCTGCACATATTGCAAATGTTCACGTCTTTTTCAACTTGTAATCTTGTATCTTTGTAGAGTTGTCAAATAGTACGTGGATCATGAATTATAGACGATACCACGCGGCTTATCTTAAGAAGAAAGCTTTCTGGTACTAAAATGTAAACAGCCCCATTAAATACATAATAGATGCAAAATATTCCATGCGTGGAAAATAAAAAGTATGAACAAATTGAATGACGATAGTCACGTATTAAAAGCTCGATTTTGAATGACATCACATTCACTTAGTTGATTATTCTTGTAGCTTTTTATATGGTTTTATATTAAAATAAATAACAATGTGATATCATTCAACACGAGTTTCCAAATGTGGATCGTCATCCATTTCTTCCTATTTCATTTCTGATATCCAAGCAAAAAAAAAAATCATGTTTTATAACTAATCACAAATAGTTCGAACTTATCGTTACCATATTTTGTCAATATATATAATAAGTAACGTTTCTAATAGTTTCAAAATATATAATTAACAACTAACAAAATCAAATTAGAATAATAAATAACTCCTTTTTGTCCTTCAAAATTTTCGATACGAGCCTTCGAGCGATTCGACACGAATATAAGCTCGATGATAAATAAAATTTTAATTCGTGATTAATATACATAATTGTTAGTCCTATTATAGTTGAAAGATCGACGTCTGCTTCTAATTTTATGAATATTGAAAGAGCAATTGATCAATTTTTTTAATTATTTTTATTTAAAAATCAACCTTTTTCCAACCTTGAAAATTTAATATTTTTTTTTACTTTGCACTTATTTATATCCTCTGATATTTGTGTAATCTTAGCATAAAATATATTTTTTTATTAAATTAAATGTAGAGAACCGTTTAAACTAAAGTTAGCCAATATTGAAATTCATCCTAGATTGAGAAAAGTCCAAGTTGGGTCCAACGCTCCCAAGTTGACTGGGAGATGATGGCATGGTGCAGAGAGATCCGTCTCGTGTAGAAAGAACATAAATAAGTCAAAAAGTAAACGCCAAACGCAACCTAAAAATTTTTGTTCATGACCTCCACCAAAACGTGCAGCTGACAAAATCACTCCTCCGTATCAAATTTTTTGTTTATTATTCGACTGTAACAAAGAACGAAAAAAAGTCCCACCATCACCACCTCAAAAACATTATAATAACAGTAATAATACAACTTAGAACAAACAAAAGAAAGCAATAGATCTAATTAAAGTTCACTGACCATTCTGATACCACTCACAGCCACTTGCCCAAATGATACTTGGCCAAACATTTTGACTGCCACAACATATTTATGCATTCCCAACTCCCCCTCCATGCCAAGATCAAGCAAATCCAGGTATGTTTTTTATGATCCTGTGTGATATCATTGTGGATGATTGCTTCTGTGTTTTGCTTCTTTTTTTCTTCTTTTCTTTGCCTGTTCAGATCAGATGTTATGTTCTGTAAATCGTTCCACACTAGTTTTTGCTTCTGTTTCTTGCGTATGTTTTGGTTCGTGTTTTGATTATTTGCTTCCTATATCTTGTATTATTTGCTCAGCTCATGAAGATTAGCATCAAATCTTGATGGACCCAAATTTTTCTTTCTTTTTGGTACTGTCTTGAAGTTATAATGAGCTCTGCACTTTCCACTTTTGAGCTCCCTTTTTTCTGTTCCTTTGCCAATATGCTGCATCGATGCTGGGGGGACTTGGACAGACATTTTTTAGTCCTTCCTGGTGGCAACGAAGAAGGCAAAGAAGGAAGAGTTATTTTTGAACAGTGCACTTCATCAGATACCATATGAATGAAGAATTTGTCTTAAAGATTTGTTCTTTATGTTCTGTTGATAGGTTCTGATTCTTCGTTTTTCTACAGGGAAAAGAAGAATCAGCGAAGGGAGATACATGAACTGGTGAAACTGAGAGGGGTGTTATAGTGTTTGGTTCTGTAACAGGATCATCACCATGTTGAGGCAGGTCTCCAGTAGGAACCAAAGATCCAAAGGGGGGTTCAAATTGAAGAATGGCATCCAAATGTGCCTTTTGGTTGTGATTTGTTTATGGTTGCTGTACCAGATGAAGCACTCTCATGACAAGAAGCAAGCATATGAAGAAAGGGAATCCATGGTATCTTCACTGGTGGAAGAGGACCGGGTCGAGATCGCAAGGTTCGGGAGGAAGGCCCTGCCTCATATGAGGGAGGCCGAACCTGAGGAAGAAGAGAAAGAAGATGCTAAAACTGTAGAGCAAGAAGTCAGACATGGAGAAAAAGAGGAGGAAGAACTTCGTATAAAGATGATGGCTTCTCAAGTTCAAGAGAGTTTTGAGAAAGGAAATTCACATAAAGAAGACACTGCTAGTGAGGAAAACATAAATGGACAAGTCGAGGGATCCGCACTTGAGCATGAAGAGGCATCCCATGAGGCCCGTGAAAAGAGTTTCAGAGGCGATGATGTGTCGAGTGAGGTCGTCCATGATCCGAAAGATGCCGAACATGATGAAAGGTCTCATGAAGCTCAAGAAAGAAGATTTAAAGGTGATGATGCTTCTAGTGCTGTCGAACATTTTACAGAAGCGAAAGAATCCGAGTCTTCCGAAGAAAGTAGCTTCAAAGATGATGAGGTTTCCAGGTTTGTAGAGCATTTTTCACTAGAAAATGAGTCTGAACCCGAATCTGAAACTGAAGCAAAACATAATTCAGATGATAAGCTCGATGAATACATGGAGAGGGGAGATGGAGAGACCGAAAACATGTCGGACGCAAGTTCAAAAGTTGATTCAAGTCTTGCTGAACTATTAGATAAATCTGATGAGGGAAGTAATTCGAGTTTCGGCAACAAAGAAGATGAGAGTCTAGCTGACAGAATTCTTAGTTCAAATGCAACAACTTCTGAGAAAAAAGAAGCTGAATTCCTACCCAGAACACAGGATGAGGTTCATCGTTCCGTTGAAAGTAAAGTCGAAAAAAATCCTGGAGGTAAAACAGAAGTTGTCGGCAATGTAGAACAACTGATGCATTCGACAAATTCTGTCGATAACCAAACAGAATTAGCAACAAATTCAACTTACAGATCAGAAGATCATATCAATCTTCAGATGAACTCTTCAGCTTTACCTCAAAATCAAATTGAGACTCAGAAAATGGTGGTGGATCTGGCGACTAACATCGCATATCCTCAAGGTCAGTTAGCTGTTCCGCATACATCTCAAGAAACTCCTGGGGAGAATTACAGCTTAGAGAACAGCCTGTCCGAGAAGGGCAATGTCAAAGAGGAAACAGGTACAACCGCGAACTTAGTGTCAATGGAAGAGACTTTTAAATCTCCTTCAGAAACAAATGAGAATGGAAGAACTGTTCCGTTGGAGATTAGCCCGACTTCACTTAGTGTGGGCGACAAGCAAGAACAAAGAGACGCACAGCAATTCAATCTACAGAACATCCAAAACAAAGTAGACAATGATAAATTAGAAGATGTAGAATGATAGTTGTGGAATTGGATGAACCTTTTAATTGGATGTAAGCTTTAGTTCACAATAGCATAAGAATATACAACAAAATCAATGTTTTTTTCTTCAAAATTATCATTGTCTTCTTTTTCTTGTGTTTTCTTTCTTATTATAGACTAAGGCATTGTTTGGCAAGGCCTTATAATCGCTGCCGCTGATTCTTTTATGAAAGTAGAACGCTTGGTTCCCAAGCGTTTGAGAGCAAAACGCTCACAAACGCTTGGATGTCAAACACGCCCTAAGAATAGCTCCTGGCTAACCATGTGATTGTTCCATAGTTTAACAATTGGCAAATAATTTATTTTCTACTTGTGGCCAAGATGTCCATAGATTTGCACATATCTGACAAGATAATTATTCTAAGCATTTTTGTACATACTGCATAAAAACTATACAGTTTAGTATACTCAATAAACTTGTACAAATAAGATGTTATTTGCTATTTGTACTCAAGATTAGAAACCTCCTTTGTGTGAGTAATATTGAACACAATAATCGGCGTGGCTTAGTAACTTTAAGCCACATTTGGTCATCTTCCACTATTCAAGAATGCCTTAAGAAAACTTACACTTTTTTAGTTAATCATGAATACCGTGAGGCCAACTGCGCCGTGAATTTTTTTGGCCTGAGGACTGTTTGGATAACAAAGAAAAATAATTAACTAAAAATACCCTTTGTTCCCCTCTCTCTCCCTTTACTCCTTCTGCATCCAAACATATTTTAAGGATTGATTTGGTTCAACCGTTATTAAGAGAAAGAAAAGATAATGGAGCGAAAGAAAAATTAGGAGAAAAATAAAAAAAAATGAGGTAAAAGAGTTACCTATTTGAATGACATAATTAAGGTTTTATTTAATTTTGCTATTAAAAAGAATATGGTAGAAGACGAGTAGGTAAAGTTTGAAGGATGAATTATACTTTTAAACTTTAACTTTTTTTAATCCATCAAATTTGTGATGGATGAATTTTTTTGATAAAATTATTCTTTTAAATAACTCTTTATGATTCTCTCATAACTTATTTAAAATGGTATCTTCTTTATATTATTTTGATTTGTCATAGAGGAAGACAATTTCAACATTCATTTGTTGGTTTGTCATTTTCATCTTACTTTATAATTATTTTATAATTACATCTATTTCATTTATATTAATTCACGTTTATTTTTCTCGTGCTGATTTTTTGTCATAATATTTTGGATCTATTGAATGTCATCATAATTTTCTTTTCGAATTAATTATTTTATTTGATTGGGATAAATAATTATTTTTATGTTTTTTCTACTCTAATATTTTAAGATATTGTCATTTTGAACAATCCTCATTGTGCAATCGTAATATTGTTTTTTTCACTCCATTTATATTTATCTATCATCTTTAATTTTTTTTCTTCTTTATTTTAAGAGAATAAAAAGATAAAAAATATTATGAAAGAGAAATACAAAATACACTAAGAGAAAAAAATACTAATGATTAAGAGAAAGTAAGACATAGAAATAGAAAACATAATTGAAGAGAAAAATGAGAAAGAAATTACGAAAGAGGAGGTGAAAAATTAAATAAATATATAACAATATTATATTTATTAAGTCATAAATAATAGATACATATTAAAAGGTAAAAATAACTTTTATTTAAATTAATATTTTATATTATATATTTATAAATATTTTATTTAAACATGACGTAATTTAATTTAGTACGTTCACCATCATAATTTTTTATATATTTATGAGTTTAATAATAATTCACCAACTCTATTCTCGCATTTTATGCTCCACCATCTCATTTCACTCTTTCATTAATTAATTCCCAAATAAAATCTAAAAAAAAAGAGAGGAATCAAACTTAAGCAATGATTTTATTTAAACAAACATATTCTTTATAAATTTGATAAAGTAAAATTAAAATAGTTTTTATTTTTTTCTTCCTTCCAAATCATTTTTAGATCAAAAGAAAAAATAAATAATTTGAGAAAAATAAATGTAAAAGATATTAACCTCCATATTGTCCTTTTTTTTCACCTCCAACCAAAGAGGTCCTAAAAGACTACTTAATGAATCCACCAGAGTTGGCAATTGTGTAGTGTCTACACTCATGGCTAGGCAAAATTTGAGAAAAACAAATCCATCATACACTAACTCGTATTCTTAGAAATAATTAACACAGGCCACTTTTATAAGCCCGGGATAAACACACAATAGTTGGTCGTTTTCTGATCAAAAGAGTATACGATTCACAAACAAAGTTTCTGCAACAATTGAAATTATGATAGAAGGCACTAAAGTGGACAAGCCAATAACAAGCATCTTACAGTAGGTTTTGACACATTATTGAACATTGAAATTTGGAACACAAGCAAGTTGCATCTTCAACTGCTCAAGCTTAAACAATTTTAAAAAAACAAATGGAACTAAAATAGCAGCGTCATTTTCTTTTTTGAGTGATAGTAGCATCAATGAAACTGTTGTTCAGTGCTCAGAATGCTTCACCTCAAAGAGACCATCTGGACCTGGGATTGCATTCCAAATAGCAACACTAGATCAGTTTCATATCAGTAAGAAGGAGAAAATGGAGTTTAGAATAGGAGGAACAGGAGTATTGAAGACAATGTGCAAGAGGATACAGACAGACTGATCAACGGGAGGATACAAAAGTTAGTTTTTGATAAGAAAAAAGTCGCAATATTCCTTATAAAAACTAGTGAATAAGAAATGAACTGAAGAAAAACAAATATTCTCCCATGTAATAAAGAGAATTTGTTAAACAGTATTCCATGTAATATACATGAGAATCATTTGATGAAAATGGAAACATGAGATCTGTTTATGCTTGATGTCTTTTTGTTTTTAATAATCAAAAGTACTGCTTTGTAGGGGGTTTACATGAGATCAGACAAATAGGTATTCCAACCTGCTTAGAGCAGTAAATCTTGAGAGTTCCTACTTTTAATATGCGATGCTTATAAGCTTGAACCCAAATAGTTGTTGCTTGAAGCACATGTAAATGATTAGAAGACTGATGCTACATGTCCTAATATCGGTCAGCCTATAGATGATGTAAAAAGCAAGGCAGAATGTCTACCTTCGAGGAAGGATAAATAGATATGTTATGCACATAGAGACACGTTCTCACTTTAAAATCAATATCTAGATAATTTCACTGAAGTGCAAGTACTCCAACATTGAAGCCCAACCTCGGCACTCGGTTGTAAATAACTTGATACTTCATGCTACTTCCTGGCTCTCATCGTCCTTGATAATCTCTCTGTTCTTTTGAGAGTATCAACTTAATGATTTTATTCAACTATCAAAATGATAAGAGAAGACAGTTTCCTACTGACAAATTTGAACGATTTCTCATAAAAGCTGAAAGCATTCTCCCTACCTTTATCTTCCCAGGCCAACCAACAAGGCCCAAAAATTTTAAACAAACAAACAGATACATTATATGACCCTGATCAAAGAAATAAGCCTTAAGCTGGCATTGAATGACTGCAGCAACCACAAATTCTCAATTTAATGATTCAATTCACTCTAGAATAAAAGTATCAGAGAGCCACCACTTACTGTACAATTAGTTAAAACTTAAGGAACTGCTTTGAACAAAAATGGATGACACAACACATGAACTAAAAGACATTACCTTGCAATTAACATGATAAGGGGATAGAATTAAAATTCATAACGTTAATAGAGTGCAATAGATGCAAAAAGAGGCAATCTTGAAAACAAAAACCAGGTAAAAGCAAACATACCCCAGGGGAATTCCTTGTTACGGATGTGCAAATACTGATAAGACTGCAGAGACACAGAAAAGAAAACTTATTTATAGCTCAATCCATGGAAGAAATCATTGATTCAACAAGAAAAGAATAAATCATCCATTTCTTGTATATGAATAATGAACCTTCAACATGTAGTGGAGCAAGAACAGATTACCGGTTGCTCATCATGGTGGGGGTGACCCTTGGAGAGGTTATAGATGGAGAGGATGGTGCAGGCCGCAATCCCAGCGTACGTTATCTTCTCCCACTTCGCCGTCTCATCTGCCAAATAAGAAGAAAAAAAGTTACACATCTAACAATGATCGAGAAAACAAACTAATGCAATCCAGCAACGTTGCATCAAAGATATCTGTAAGAATATTTAAATCACGGGCATCATGAATCAATGATCTCCAATGCTGTTTAGATCGAATCGATCGAAAACCTAATCGGAAACAAAGAGGAGAAGATTACATGCGTCGTCGTGGCCGGAGGATGAGAAGCTCCTCTTGGCATGGGCGCCGGACTTGGGCGCTCGCCGGAGGGCAAGAGAAGCCAAACGGTGGCTGGATCTCGCCAGTGAGGTCGCCATGGCCGCCATCGAAGAGCTTCTTCTCTTTTCCCTTGTTTCGCCGTCGGTTTTGGAGGATCGATTCGAAACGGCTCAAATGGTCAAATATAAACAAGGTTTTAACTGGATGGCGGTCAAACGTGGGTTGGCTCAAACCGGGTTTGAACCGGAGATTGGATATGCGATGTAATCTAATTTATTTTTTTTAATCTTAATGTTGGTGATATATACTTAAAGAGTAGGCATAGTGCAGTAATTCATTTTTTGACTTGAGTATAAAAAATTTTCGAATTTGAATTTTATCAATAAAATTTATATACTTTTTTTATTTTTAATTTTTTTTATACTAAATCATAAACTTCTCATTGTAATAAAAAAAGATTAACATGGTACTGTGCGTCTCAGTCTTATAGACAAACCAATTAATTAACAACGTGAGATGGTAAATACTTTTATTCATTTATTTATTATTTTATTTTTATCTTTAATATGCAATATTTTTAGTTATTTCAAGTTGACTTTCTCCAAATCTTCTATACCATATTAGAAAATAGAGTTGTAAGAAAGATCATTTGACATTTGGCATTCCTAGTATATTAAGAAATAGAAAATGAAAAAAGAATGAATAAGAAGTTAATAAGAAAAACTATAAAATTTTATGTAAGTATCATACTCTCATCTTAGGACATAATATCATTTATACTCCTTTCTTCTATCTTCTAAATTTATAATTTTGATTGCAATCAATTCTTAACTTGATTTTTTTAAGTTATGATCCAGAATAAAATTTAATGATCATATAAAAAAGAATTAGATTAAGAATTAATTTTAATCTTAATTGTGAATTCAATATTTTGAAATTATGTATAATAATTTAAAAGATACTTTATTTTTAATTTAATTCTTTAATTCTATTGATGAATAAGTAGATATGATTCTCTCTTTTATTTTTTTACATTTAAGTTATTTCTTATATTCACTAATAACAACATCTTATTATTATTTTAAAAATATAGTTGATTGTGAGTTCAATATATAAAATATTAAACTTCTTGTTGGACTTTATGATATCAATTTATATTATATGAATTTTTCTATGGGCATTGTCATATTTGTTTATAATAATATAATAATAAGTTTATTTCTTCCTAAATTATTATTAATATAAAAGCATAAGTATTTTGTAATGTATATTTTTTTTATTTCTTTACAATTGATATAATAATAGTGATATACTTTTAATCTCATTTCGTAGTAGTTTCACATGTTGAATGTTAGAAAATTATTGTACTAAAACATATTTGAATGGTGTCACAATGTGTCTGCATGCATATATAGAACTTTTCAAATATTAAACTATTTTATTTATTATTATATCTTAGGAAATTTTAAGTTAATACTTTAATTAATAAAAAAACTTATTGATAACATTTAATATATTTGGAAGAAAAAGACATATTTTTGTTAGTTCAACTCATTTAGAATAATTCTAAAATAAATTTTGTATCAATAAAATCATGTACATGCATATATCACCTTTTTATTATATAAAATTAAACAATTAGACAATCAAACAAATTCATATATTTTAAATAAATTAATATTTTTATATAAAGTACCTTCCGCGCATAGCTCGGATACCACATTAGTTTGTCATAAGAAAAAAGAAACCGAAAACTACATTTAACCATGAGTATATTTGGATAAACTGAGAGGAAGGGAGGGCAACAAAGGGTACATCCTTTACTCGTCATTTAATATTGATTAAGAGTAAATTATTTCAGTTAATTAGAAAGAGAAAGAATATTATTTTGTTTTTATGAAACAAAGTTATGCTTTACAATATAATTTATAAAAAAACTCTCTTTTTATCATATTAATTATATTTAATGATCACCTCCCAATTAGTACTAACTAAGCATTTTGCACTAATTTGAAAGTGTATAGTTTACAGTTCAAAACACTTTCTTGTTGACTCAAGTCTTAGATTGGTTGTAGATTGGAGCTCGAATTATTAGTAAAAGAATTTAAAATATTGGTATTAAAGTGTTCATAATTACTCAAAAAGCCTTTTTTTCTCCTTCCACTCGTTGTCATTTAAGCGTTGGAGTCATAGACTCAGCATATTGATTTTCTCTTCAATTTTTGATGACCTTCATAGTGACCATGATGCTTTGAACTCACTCCATAGGTAAGCAACATTCATCCCATTCTTTCTCCTTTTCTTTTAATCTTTGATGAATTTTAAGATGCAAATTTCTTTAGCTTTTTGTTTACTATTTATTTACGTTTGAGCAAGCCATCACAGACTCCCTATTTTGTGTAATAGCCTTCTTTTGATTTAAGAGATGCTAAGTCTGAATCATTCGCACAATACTTATGCCCTAGTAAATTTCGGATCTTTCTCAAGACATCCAAAAGTTAGGATAACATAATAGAACACATAATATATAACTGGAAAAGGATAACTTTTATTATTTCATAGTTCCACTTGGCACACACCTTTTATACGTCACACTTTGGTTGAAGTAACTATCACTTTTCCAACCGTTACAAGGCCATTCGAATTTGAATCTTTCTCACGTTCCCTAGCACACATTTGACAATACAAGACATGCTGAAAATTTCCTTAAAGATAACTAACAATTTTCGTTTGGTGCTCTTTAGGAAGATTGCACCCCTTCATATTTGAACTTCCAAACCTGTCAAACCACTTGGGTTAAGGCATCCCTTCACATAACACATAGAGACATTGTCTTGGCGCTTATGCAATTGTCATTCTAGCCAATCGTCGCTTGTGTGAATGTCATTCCAGCCAACTGTCACTTGTTTCTTTCTCACGGATGTCCAACATTGCATACTTCAACTTTCCATATGTATATTGTTATGGTCTAATCTCATGTTTTTTTTTGCTTTGTTTCATGCTACCACATTTCTTAGCCAATTGTCATGCTTTGTTTCCTATTGGCTCCACTTAGGTGTGCTTTGATGCTACACTAGCATGCATGTCGCTAATTGGATTGGAACAATTTTTTGAGGATTGTCTCCTTCCTTTGTACGAAGGCCTTCTTTGCCTTGTTATGAACTAGTGCAAGGATTTCAGCTACTTCCAATATCCTTGACTTGGTTGCCCAAGAACTTTGACGCTACTTGCCCGCATATATTCATGCCTTAAATGTCTATCTTATACTTGTCGTGAATTGCAATGGTCGAGCGTTACAAAGCGGCTAGTTCTGAATGGAATAGTAATTAATGAAAGGAAGGTTCTTGTTCTCAGCACATGATTGTATAAAGTGGACTAATCATATATGAGTAAAATTATCTCCCAAATAAACAATTTTAATTTCCACTGCCTAGTTCCACTTCATTATTTACTAATACATATTTAAAAATATTAACTGACTAGACCTAAATTGTAACTACCTAGATTTCATCCCCAATTTATCTTCAGACCTAACTCAGATTTTATCCCCTCATAAATTTAATCTCCTCAGATTTATTTCCTCCAAATATATTTCCATAATTATAAGATCAAAGATTTTATCTCCTCAGATTTTTATCTCTTAGAAATTTAATCTCCTCAGATTTTATCTTCCTCGAAAGTTAATCCCATCAGATTTTATTTCCTCAAAAAATATTTCTTAACTAAGAAGAAGGAAATTAGAGTTTAAATTCGAAATTAATTTAAATCTGAAATAAATTCAGATTGTCCAACAAACTTGGACTCTAGAGTTATAAATATCCTCTCCCAACAAATTTAATTCTTTTCCCCTAGCCGGCCCTAGCCTTCTTCTCCATGTGTCTTACTCAAGGGATCTCAAGGTAAGGCTGAAAATTTTTTCTCTCCATTGATGGATGATTATCTCCTAACCGGGGGAAAATTGTAGGAGAATGATTGCAAAGATGATAGGAAAGTTTGGCGAAGAACGGGACAAGCGTATGGGCTAATATGTGTGTATTTTGGCGGATCACTAGTAGATTAAGATTCATAGTACTGATCATGTCCTAGAGTTTTAAAGATTCTTAATAATCCTGAACATTGGATTCTTATCGTTGATCATCCGAGGTTTCTCCAGATTTTTCATAATTCCTGAAATACTGTTCATGATTCAAATCGTGTTTTCCTGCAAACTATATGCTAACCATGATTCATGCCTCTTCTTATCTTATAACCCAAAGATTATTGCTTTCTTTCGACCTAGAACTTTGATTTTGTTTCTGGAATCTTAATATCCATCGAATCGGAATCGGAATTGGATGTGTATCGGATTTCCCTGTTCCGTCACGGCCGTGATGACCTTGTAACGGCCCGTGATGAGGAAGATAACGGTCGTGACACCCATGTCACGACCCGTGATGACCGTCTCACGGTCGTGACACCCATGTCACGACCCGTGATGATGTGCCCAGACCGAGATCGCGTTCGGCATCCGACCGTGATCAGAGTTGCGGTCGTGATGGCCGACGTCACGGTTGTGACACCCATGTCACGACCCGTGAGATAGCGTCCAGATCCTAATACCGTTCGGCATCCGACCGTGACACTGAGATCGCGGTCGTGATGACCGGTTTCACGGTCGTGACACAGGTCACGACCCGTAATGCATATGGTCACGGTCGTGACACCCCGTCACGGCCCGTGACCAGGATGCGTACCGCGCGTCGGGATCGCGATCGTGAACCCTCACGATCGTGATGTCCGTACGGGTGACTTACGGCCCGTGATGCAATGTCACGGCCCGTAACCACCACAGCAGAGTAGCCATCTTCCCTTCACGGTCGTGACACGAGTCGCGACCCGTGACTGGAGAATTACTACTGTTTAACGGGGCGTGATGACTCTTCACGGCCCGTGACACTTGTTGTCACGGCCGTGACAGACACATCACGACCCGTTATTCTAGCCACCAGAACTCCACCTTGATCTCTCACGGGGCGTGATATCCCGTAACGGCCCGTGACATTCTATGTCACGGCCGTGACACAGATATCACGGCCCGTGATGTTCACTAACCTAGTCACTTTATCCTATTTTCTCACCGATATAAAATAGATCGATTGCAGAAACTTTTCCACTGTTGTACCCTACTTATATTATATATTTTCATGCTACGTTAAGGATATATACTAGATATCACGTAAGGGTAACAAGACAAGATTATGGTTGCCATGTGTACTGTTGGGAGTTACTGTTGTTTATCGTTTTATACCGTTAGGGGCCAGTGGCCTAGCTGCAGCTTCCCCACTCTGCTCCTGTTACTTGGAGAGCTCCCCTCCCTGTAACAAAGAGGATACTCGAGCATCCTCCCCACTTGATGGGCATTTTACTTAGTCACGGCAGGTACCCCCGTTGACCCTTATCGTTATTTATCATGGCAACTCAGAGTACGTAATTTTACTGTATCGTATGAGCTCTGTACTGTTTGGCTTTATGCTTTATGAGCTCTGTATTGAATGAACCCAAAGGCACATGAAAATATTAATATGGACAAGTCTAACTTAATCACCTATATATCACCTAGATTATTACTGTGAAAATAGGACTGTGTTGTAAAATGAGCCACCCACAGATTTGGGAAAAGATAATAGAGGAGGTGCAAAATATAGGATTTATATCTTCTACCATCAATCATATTGTATCGAAAGTCCTATATCGAAACATTGATTCAAGTACTTCATATTCCCTCTATTATACCAGTGCTCCATATTGTTTCCATTGTTCAAGTGCTTCTCATTGATTAAAGAAAGAAAGAATATTGTGGCCTTGGAGTGTTTCTCCCTATTGATTTGGCCTTATCGGATCGGATCGGACCGGATGTAGATTTAAAGCACTCTTGACATTTGGAGTACAATTCTCTATTGTTGGCCATATCGTTCTCAAAGCTATATCATTATTGTTGACCTTTGTAGGTCTATTATTTATTGTTTGGCCTTACCGGATCGACTACACTGATTATATTGATTGGTCTTATCGGATCGGATGTAAAGTGAAACCATTGTTAACCTTTGGAATATAGTTCCTTATCGTTGGATCATATCGTTCAAAGTATTTTATTAAAGTTGTATCCTTCTTATTGGCCCTTGAAAGTTTATTCTTTATTACTTGACCTTACCGGATTGATCTCAATTATTGTTCAACTGGCCTTTGATCCATTTCTGATTGGCCTTATTGTTTCAAAGAGTATTATATTATTGAAGTGTCAATGGACCTTATATCGAAATTGATGAACCACCCTATGGTTTGCACCATATGGGCATATCTGATTTATCATAGTAATATTGAGTTTCTATATTACTAAAGTTGACCAGTCTTGTCATTGTCCTTTTATTTATCGGATCTCTATCCCATTGTTTCTTGGAAATTGACCCTTATCATTCGGGCTTATTGGATCGTCCTTCCATGAATAGTCTTATTATAAAAGAATGTATCGGATTGGGTCTTTCTTTTAATCATTATCCAAATTAATATTGTCTCACATTAGGATAATTCTCAAAGTGATATTATCGAATTGTATCGTCTAGAAGTTATTGATTTACATTGTTGACTCATCATGTCACTGCCTATTGATTATATCATTATTGAGTTTATTGTCATCATGTTTATCGTTATGATTCTATATCTACTTGTGCCTTACACACTGGGCGTAATTGCTCATGGAATACTGCTTTTCCTGTATGATCCTACAGGTAACTAAGTTTTACAGTGGATGATGGTGTTGGTGACTACAGATTGCTCATGATGATGCTGATGCTATGCACATGACAGGGTCTTAATGTCATCCTTAGAGTCATTAGATTTATGACACTAATTATATTGTTCAGACTTCCGCATTTACTTTATTGGATATTATTGTTAATTGATCAAAGTCTTCCGCATTAATGAAATTTTTATTGACTGGTCAACATAGTCAAATTATTAGTCAAAGGATTGCATCGTCGTAGCATCTCCAAGTCCATATTTTGCCACGTGGCGGGGTGTGGGTTTGGGGGTGTTACATAAATACATTGAAAATTAATATATTGAAACTTAGATGGCGAAGATGTTAAGATACAATCTTGTCAACACTAAAAAAATTAGTGTCAAGCAACTTTAATAACAATTAAATCATTAAACATAGTTGAAAATGTTAGGAAACTATAACTAATGGATCTTTCAAATTTTCATTAAATAGCTTAAATTTTATTAAATCAAATTAGTCTTTGTAGTTTCCTATCTAGTATAATAAAAAAAATCAAGATGCATTAATAAAATAATTTCACTTTGTATAATTTTAATACGCTACACAACTCAAAGTTCCTTTAACATGCGTGTAACTTATCTATAAATCAAAATAACTCCTCGAACCAGCACATGCATGATCAATTAACCCTTTGCAAGTAAAAGCCAATTCCCACTAGGGATGGAGTCATATGCCTTCTTAGTCCTATAGTGCAAGCACTAGAATTTGGCATAACTAAGGTAAATAGAGGTGTAGAACACTCCACTCTACACGTGATGTATAACACTCATAATCTCTCATTTGATTAATTAGTTTATCATGTGTACTGATTAATTAATCATGTAACTTGTAAGATAAAATTATATATGTTCATTAGACTAATTCAATAATTCAAAATGACATATATAACTAAAGATATGATTGTTAGATTGGTAAAATAACCAAAAGACCTTGATCACGGCCATAAAATATTCTATTGGTTATTACTAAGATCAAATCCATTATTCAATTAAAAAATGGGTTTAATGGGGGTGTAAATCACAACTTGACTTATACACGTAAGTCACGTGATCCGACGATCCATATTAAATCTTGTTTGTATAAGTGGTTAGTAGTCTTTTTACTATTTAAGAAAATAAATCTTTATTATTTTTTTCTAATCATCATCAGAGAAATAAATCTTTATCCTTTTATTAAGTCACGTGATCCGACGATCCATATTAAATCTTGTTTGTATAAGTGGTTAGTAGTCTTTTTACTATTTAAGAAAATAAATCTTTATTATTTTTTTCTAATCATCATCAGAGAAATAAATCTTTATCCTTTTAATATGGATCGTCGGATCACGTGACTTACATGTATAAGTCAAGTTGTGATTTACACCCCTATTAAACCCTTAAAAAATTTATTAACAAATAGTTTTTGAATAAATCAAACGGATAAAAAATAGTTGTATACATTGGGTATAAAGCAAGGTGCTTTACATATCCATTTCTCTATCTAGTATATACACTAAAGTATCATTAATATTGTATGGATGTCCTAGTCTAGTGGTCTAAAAGTTAAGCATTTAACCTTTTTGACCGGGAGTTGAATCCACTAAGTGGTTCTTTCACTTCCTTTCTCAATAATGAAATTTGAGCCAAATGCTTAAAATATGAAATTTTGCAATAAAAGATTAAAAGGGTACATGGACCCCATTACAATCCCCAAAGGAAAAGAGTCAGTGAGGTCAACTCATGTCCAAGCTCACCACACGAGAACATCAACCATTGTGTTGTGTTATTCCACTCTAACCTCCCATTCCCTTCTTAATAAGTTGTGGCACCTGCCTACCATATGTCATAGGCGAACTACTACCTTAATATACTAGTTAGTCATCTTGACTACCTCGATAGAGTTTGACTCCAAAACCATAATGGACCTTAGAGTTTTATTTTGTGTGTTGATCAATCCTTAACATAGAAAGAGGAAGGATGAAACTCAAAGAAACGATCATTGTCAGAAGTTAAATGAACAACAAATAACAAAGACTTAGATATTGAAGGGATATATAAAAACATTATTGAGTCTAAGAGAACCAAATAAGGAAAGGATCAATGAATGTCCAAATGAGTTATGGGAAGTCGCATACCATTACCAACTTGAAGTTGCTCCGTAGAATGATAAGGTGTCACAAAGGTGAGCACATGTAAATTATGGGTCTTATGATGAGGGGCCCCAAAATCAAGAATTCGTTCTTGATAGGCTCCGAGAGAGGGAACTCCAGCCGAACGACTCCTCGGGACAGTTGTATAAGTCTATGGATGTGGACCATGTCCTCTTCCATGAGCAAAGCATGACGTTTGATGAGCAAATGACGCAACATAATTTGCCAAAGGAGAAATGATAGAATCGCTAGCAGGTTGTAGTGAGGAGAGCCGAATCTCGTGGCTGATGACAATTCTGTGTAGTTCAGAGAATGATATTGGTTCCATTCATGAGGATAAGGAAGCCACAATACCGTTGAAGTCGGACCCCAAGTTGTTGAAAATGACTGCATTAAGAATTTGAGTGAAGACTAGATGACCATTTGTTGATAGTTAATTAGTGAGATACTCGATCTGTTGTAGAAAGGAAGATATAGAGTTGTCTCCTTTCTTAAGATTTTGCATTTGCATCGTAAGTTGAGGATGCGAGTGTGTGATGGTGCACCAAAAGCTTGTCGAACAGAAGTCCAAACTGCATGAGATGACTCTAAGCCAACAACATGAGGCATTACTTCTTTGGAGAGAGACGAGATTAACCAACTTAGAATGAGTTGATCCTTATGTAACTAGTCCAAGTATGCAAGGTTGGGAAGAGGAGCAGGCGATGTGGCAGTGGTATCAGATATGATTGCTGCTGAGATGGTGGGAGGGGGACTGGTGATTATGTCGTCAATGTATCATAGTAGAGCAAAACTATTGAGGAGAGGCATGAATTGGGTTTTTCATAATAGTTAGTTGGTGTGAGTTTGATAGAGAGTGCATGATGGACCTGTCCAAGTGTTGGAAGGGAAATGGATGGAGGGCGAGCTTCTTAGCGAACATATGTAGAAGAAGACTAAGTCGACATGGTGTAGCCTAATACCATGTTATAATGATAGAATCAAAAGGATTTTCTCTATATCACTTATGAACAATTTTACGAAATATATAATAGTTAAGTACAACAAACTATCTCTACAGTAGAATATCTAGATGTATCACCAATCCTGACTGATTGTAAATCTAACAAGAAGATATGATATTTTATCTACTTACAAGAAGATATGACATGTTATCTACTAACAAGAATATATGATATGTACCCTCTAACATTCATTATGAGAGAAAGACATAACATCCTAGTTATCCCTAAGCCAAAATATCAATGACACTACTACTAAAGAACTATAATCGGGGAAAGGTGGAACATATCGAAGCTAATGTCTTTTTGAGAGGCATATGGATATTCTCATAAGTCCACGAGGTCTCTCTCAGTATCATCCATCTCCATTCACAAATACTTCATTGCAAAGTCTCCACAAACAATTTCATGGCTCCTCTCTAGAGTCTTTGGGAACCCCCAAAGACATCATAGACAACAACTATTGAATACATCTCCCAACTATTCTCATTAGCACCAAATGACCTATGGATGCTCATTAGTGATTTCAATGAAGTACTTGATGACACAAAAAAATGGGAACGACAACATTCAATTAGAACAACACAACAAATCTAGAAACACCTTTTGGATCTCAATAGTATGAGCCTAAAATTTACTTGAGAAGGGAATCAACGTTGAGAAACACAACTCATGGAGCAACTCGATAAGACAATATGCAATGACCAATGGAGAACCACCTTTGGAGATATCATTGTAAGAGTTCTACCTCTCATTAAATCATACCATCACCCATCTTGTTGGACACCTCGCCTAAGTCTTAAAAGTAGCATCATCATCCTTTTAGATACTTAGCGGCATGGCACTCCCATGAAGGTTTCACGCCACTCCTCACCTCGGCATGGAACAATATGTACACCTTGATATCCAACATTGATCATTTCAAAGTTGATGTCTAGGTTTGGAACATGGGAATTGACCACCTTGTACAACATAAAAAAAGGATCATGGCAAAACTCTCAAGCGCCTAAATGGAACTTCATCAGTGACATAGCCCTTTCCTAAAAAACCTTGCCACATCTTTGTAGTTAGAACTGGCTCTTGCAAAAGAGGAATTGCTATACTTCGAAAGTCAAGGTGCCAATGGATTCGTTGTGGTGATCGCAATACATCCTACTTTCACACCAAGGAAGTGATCAAGATACATAGAATACACATTTGTTTCCTCAAAGATGCCAATTAGATTAAGGATGATGATGACCTACAACAACTAAGAGCTGAGAGGCTGCTACGCACAAGCTTAGAAGGAAAATGAAACTAGTTATCCCAAGCTACAAGAATAATTTCGAGTATCTTAGGAACGTGGGTCATTAGTTTAAAACAATTTTAAGTAATCAATTATGAGTGCGAATGAACTCCTATCTAATTCATAGTGTGAGAGCGTCATCTTCCGCATAATTCGTAGTTGAACATCCTTGAGGTTCATGAATGGATGATTTGAAACTATTTCAAAGGTGATTCCATACTTTAATATATCGCCATTTGTAGTGAAGTTGTTTTTATTCCCAATAGATTTGTTTATTCTTTGTTTCATCACATCTTCTTAACTAAAACTCCAAAATATTCATTTAATTGCTTTTTTTATTTTCCTACATTAATGATAGAGACAACCTCTATTTTTCTAATTTGGTTTAGTTTCCTTCGATAGTTTAATATTAGTGGTCATTAGATTTTTTATGTAAATTCGATACCTTTGATACTATAATGAAGAATGTGCATTTGCAGTTGTACCTATGCATTTAAGTTTATTTTCAAACTTGTTGTGCATTTGAAACGTTATGTTTTATGTTTGTTGTTTGTCATAATTTTCACATCCTCTGATGATATGAGCCTTATTCAGCGTATGTTTATCATATTGCTCAATTTTCATAATTTTCTGTGGGATTTATCATATTATCACATGACACTTTTCATATCATAATAAGCAATCCATCACATCAAAGTCTTAATAGGCCATGAATTGGTAAATAATGTTCAGGTGTGAAATGTACCAAGCAAATTGTTAGACTAACTGTCTCATGATGCGACTAATCTAAAATTATGCTCTTTAATTTTAAATCTCTCTCTCTCTCTCTCTCTCTCTCTCTTTATATATATATATATATAATGCACCCTGCGATCACTCGTTCCTAGGCGTTGGATCGCCTAGAGATTGCTTTCACGGTTTGGATTAATTAATTCCTAAACCACAAAAACCAATGATCATCTCCCAAAAAAGCCGAAGCGGTCTACTCGATCCCTTTGCTGCTCTAATTTCCATCGGAAAGAAAGAGTCCCGCTGCTCCATTCCTCCTCTCACTACTGGAGTTGTCATCGAGAGGGCTGCTCTACTCGAGTTGGTGCTAAGAGGACTGCTATGCTAGCTCCCCCTCTCTCCACTCAAGTCGCTGTTGAGGGGGATGCTCCTCTCGATTCATTACTCGCCAAGGTAGTTGGATGTTTTCTTCCTCCATCGTTCATTTTATATTTTGATAAATTTTATCAATTTTAGATTTTTGTATTCAATATCATGTTTTGTGAAAGAATCATGACTTGAAAATTGTTACTATTGACTTTGATTACCGTCATTTTCATTTTTAATAAAATTTATATGGGTTTTGAGCTTTGTTGATGTCTGTCATATTTCCTGAAAAATGCTACTGTTATCATTGATTACAATCATCTTTTTTTTCTAGTAAATTTCTCACAATAATGTTTTATGAATGTATCGGGCACTTTTTTGTCATCGTCGATGTGAAGGCGGAGAATAGTTTCATCATGTTTGCGACGAGCTCACACCATAGACGAGATTGAAAGGAAAGTGGCTTTGTCCAATTTGGAGGAATCAACAACAATAGTTGAGCCTTAGATCATCAAGTATTCTGTTGAAGATCAATGTGAAAATGTTGCATTCTTAGCTTAAGATCTTTTCTGTTGCAGTATCAGATGTTTAAGAATTTATGTTTGATGTCCTTAATTTTGTTTGCTTCTCGACAAGGACCATTCTTAGTTGGAAGCCAAATCTAGCACTTATTTGTTCATCCTTGATCTAAAAATTGTATTCTTTTTTATATATTATTATTTAGTCTCTATTATATATTTTGTTGTGTCGAACAATTCATCTGCACTACAATCTTCCAAATAAATAACTCATGTGCATTATAAATATTTTCAACCTTGTGACAAAGAAATATCAATATATGCAAGCCCCCTTGGAATATCAACAAAGTGAGGGAGGAGGAAGGGAGGGTTGTTTAGCTTTCCATGCTTTTGTGGACGCAGATACTGATCTCACCACTTTTGGTTGTGGTGTTGTTGTTGGCCCCAGCTGCATCATGTCCTCCTAAATGAATTTTCAAGCCAAGCTAAAGAAGAAGAAGTATGTGATAGCAAAATGAATATGAATATCAAGAAAATAGATTAAATCCTCAAAGAGAACAAAACCTCTTGCTTCTTAGCAGCAACTGGAGCAAAGAGAGGGAGAGAACGACTTTTCTTTACACCCTACATGACAGTGATTAGCTCATAGAGAGGGAAAGGGCACCTGAGTCTTACTGGAGGCGAGAGAAGAGAGAGCGGAGAGAGATTGGATCTGAGAGAAATCGAAACAACCTTCCTTCCCAATGGAGCAGAGGAGGGAAGCAGAAGGAGAGAGGCAGCGAAGATTCAAGCAGAGCAGCCGTCTCGATGTAGAATCAAGCGGTGAAAGAAGAAACAAAGCAGCACTCTTTCTTCCCCGACGACATCTAGAGCGGAATAGAGGATAGAGGGAAAGAGGTAATCATTATTTTTTTTGGCTTCTAGGATTCTCCCAAAATCTTATAACCAGCCAAAGAAACTAGTAGACCGCCTCGGTTTTTTTGGATGCGATCGTCGGTCTCTACGGTTTAAGACTTGTCCAATCTAGACCATGGAAGTAAAATCAAAATGATCCAACAACCACAAATGAGTGATCGCAGGGTGCATACAATTTTTGTGTATGCATACATACATATATATATATATATATATATATATATATATATATATCAACACATTCAATCTTAGTTTTACTTATTTTGAAAGAATAATTGATATCATCTTTACATTGTTCATATAATTTTCTTGATATATGTCATTCAGTACCAAATTCTTTTATACAAGTTTAGTTGTTAAACTCCAATTATATTGTGTTCTCTACTTATTTCAGAGACACAAAGAAAAAACACATGCTTGCACAAAAATCATGCATTGTCTTTATGCTATCACATTTGAGCTATTATCTTTGTAGAAAAAAAGACAAAACCCTTAAAGGCCATCACTTAAGCAAAAAGACAACCATCATTGAAGGAGAAAGATGCCAAATCAGGATTTGTTATTCATTTTTTTCTTAGTTTTTCTTCAAAGTAGAGATTTTGAGTTTTTAACTTCGTATTAGGTAGGATTTTATTGTATGGATTTCACCATTAACTCTATGAAGTTTAGTTGCTAAGGTGTAGTTCCAAAGGATGAGAACTCAGTTTATTATCATCATTAACACTTTTATGTTCTATGTTTTAATTATAGCATCATCCATTTGCATTCTTCTATCCTATAATCCAAGAGGTCACTGCATGTAAATTAAAGATGGCAATATCCTTCGAAGTTCGGATCTCTTGTAAGGAATTCCCTCCATAGGCTGGGGATGGAGGCATAGTCCCTTTGCGCCCTAATTTGGGGACCGAGACAAAAAATATTACCACACCCAACACACACATATATTTGTATATGTGTGATATTTCTTTGAATTAGTTATATCAATATTGTATATCGATAAGTATTTATTTTAAAATAAATATTTTAATGCTTAACTACATCTGTATAGTATAAAAAACGTAATTTTATTGTAATTTTTTTATATTAAAGTTAAAAAAATGGAATTCCTGAATTCTCGAGGTGGGGTAACATAATTCCTACCCCAAATCCATTCAGGTGTCATTGCTAGTGCAAATGATGATGACGATCAAATTCAAATATCTTAGATTATGAGGGTAATCCCAAGTAACTTATTTAAAATGGTTTTATAAAATCAGACCCACCAGGGAATGAAACTCCAATGTAATTTATTGTGTGAGAGCCGATGTGTCATACTGTGCTAAAAACTAGTTTGAAAGTGATTCCATACACCAAGTATTAACTTTTTCTATTTAAATTCCTCTTATTCTCAACAGATTTCTTTATTCTTGTTTCATTGCATCTTTCTAAACTAAAAAATATCTATTTAATTGCGTTTCTGATTTTGTGCATAAGTGATAGATGCAAACTCTATTTTCCTCGTTCCTTCAACTAGTTTAGTACTAGTGGTTATAAAAAAATTCCTTGTGAATTTCTTACCTTTATACTATAAATGAATTTGTGTTTTCTTATTGTAATTGTGTTTGTAGGATTTGTTCACTTGAACTGTCATGTTTATATTGATTGTTCATCACAATTTCACATGCTCTCATAATTTGAGCCTTGTTCAGGTGCCAATCGTATTACTCAATTTTCATAATATGTTGCCGCTTTTATGATATTACCATGTAGCACCTTGTACAATAAAAAAAAATTTCTTAATTAACATTTAGTAAAATGAGTGTCCTTTTATTTTAATCAAATTATTAGACTTAATTAAAATAATGTATCAAACAAAAAAAACTATTGCGAGATTTTATTATATTAATATATATATATATACACATGACATTTTAATTTCAACTTATTACCATATAAATTTATTGAAAAAGACATATTAACCCAAAAGAAAAAACATTTAGAAAAACATCTCTAGAGCCTCGTAGTGGCCGTAGCCATGATACAACACTCGAATCGGATTCTTCTTCCCGTATTCTCGGCCGTATTCAGCAATCACCTTCAAACCACTCGAGGCAACATCACATGCCATGTACACCGTGATGGGCTTTCTGCACAACAAATTATAAACACTATAAGTAACACAAAATATATCTTAAGAAATATATACATACATATTATATATATATATATATACTTACTTATGCCACTGAAGTGAACACAAAGAGGCTTAGAGACATGAATTAATGAGATATGTTTCACTCACCTGAGGACATGCGAGCACATGAGCAGCTCTGGCTCGCCGCCCCAAACAGAAGGCTTTCTTATACGCCTCACGTACTCGTCGAAATTTCCATCCAAAAACCACTCCGTTTCGTTTCTTCTTCTGATGAATTCATCTGCAACCTGAAAGAGAAAAGAAAAGGATTAATATTAGAATTCATGCATGCTTGAATGGTGGAGGCATGCAATTAAGAAACTGCATCCATGGCTTATTGCTTACGCCGGATCTGAGTTCATCAGCGAGATCCTTTTGGAGGGACTCATTCGGAGTTGGTTCTCCTTCTCTGAGGAAGACACCATGAACAACTGACCTGAACAGGCACCTTCCATCCCCAGCCACTCCTGAAATACAGCAACTTACATTATTCCACCAATCGAGAATCATAAACATAATCATTAGTTGCTAGATCATGAACTATTCCTAGAACAAAAGTGACTTCAAAAGATTTCATCTTTTTTTCAGTCTCCAACTGAATCAGAATGGTCAAGAAGCAAACTCTGAAAAAAAGCATTGTACTTTCACTTTCCATTCAAGAACAACTCAGAACTCAAGAAATAAAAATGATCGTGCAAAAAACAAAGAGACATGATTGCTTCTTCGCTCTGCACGCAAGAACAAGGGTGCGAAGTTAAGATTTGCAAGAAGAAGGAATTCAATCAAAAGGAAACGATTAGAACCAAAGAATTGGCAATAAGAAAACGTTGAGAAATCAAAACTAGAACAGAGCAGCGGAAGGAGGGAGATGGAGAACATACGAATGGAGCGGTAGGAAGAAGGCTGCTTCTGCTTCTTGTTATAAGACATGGTTGTGGTGGGAACTCTTAGCTCGATTAATTTTGTCTTTACGAAGCTCTCAGTTAAAACACAGTAATCACTAAAAAAAGATGACATGATTCATATATTTATAAGGCTTCATCGCGTACTTACGTAATTAACCTCCTACTCGTACAAGGATTCCAATCTTGGTTTGCTTTAATTAGTCCCACTACATGTAGGAACAAGCATGTAATAGATTAATTAATTAGAAGCATGTGAATTCTCGGTCTTATTATTAATCACTGACTCAGGTCCTACAACGAGTAAGAAAAGGCTATTAAGAATCTTGGGTTTTTTTTTTCAAGAAATCGACAATAAAAGAGTACAACGGCTGGTGATAATGGAATTCGAAACCTTTTATTTATATTCATATAATGGAAGTCCTCAATTTAATTACATTCTTATACTAGATATTAAAAACATTAACAGTTTTCCCCTAAATGTTTTCCTATTATCTTTTTATCAAGATTTTTAAATGGCAATTTTTTTTTCTCATTTTTTTCCTGACCTGACTTCACGTTATTTAGTCAGAAGTTTGTAGGGACTTTTGAATAATTGGGCCCATAACACCGCCGGATCAGCCCTTAATGGGCCCAAAAGGGCAGCAAAAATGACTCAAAGGAAAAATAAATACTTTGAAGTATTCTAAGCACACACTACACAAAAGAATAACAAGACATTGGTTAGCTTCTTATATCTATGCTGTTTAATTAAGTGAAACAATTTGGAAATTAGAGTAAGAACATCCCCTATTTTTGTCAAAGAAAAATCTTGATCGTCATAAAATTTTTACAACTAATTATTCTCCTCTTTAAGAAAAAAAAAGATCAAATTAACTTTCATATGATATATAAAATAAAAATTATTTATAGTTTATTTATTTTCACAGTTAAACATAAAAATAAGTAAGTTTGCTACAAACTCTAAAATAGTTTATTCATTTTAAACCAAACCAAATAAATTTAAATTTAATAAAAGTATTATCTACTTAAATATATCATACTATGTTATTTATCTTCTCAATGTTAAATTTATTATAGATAAAAAAAATTTTAAAAAATTAACATCCATTATAAATAGTAGCACCTTCAATTTTTTCATATTATTATTATTATTATTATTATTATTATTATTATTATTATTATTATTATTATTATTATTATTATTATTATTATTATTATTATTATTATTATTATTATTATACTACCAGCTATCATGTACTCGGGAGACAAGTCTTATCAAATGTGCTCTCATCATTCCATGGAGTATACAATTATAAATAACTTCTTCTCCAGTTATTATTATATTTCACTGTGTTGGATTCGAATCACTGTGCTGTGACGCTGGATCATATGTTTTGCTTGTGGCCGAGGGCAAAAGGCCCTCAAGGCGGACAGCAGATGATATATTTCAGAGACATCATGGCGGACAGACGTGACCCTTCATGGAGTTCTCTCATGAAACAAACATCTAAAACTAGTAATAAGAAATAAAGCAAAGGGTAAAGCAATCTCAGGCTCTTATTGCCTTTTCTATGTGCATTTTGCAGTGATGTCTCTGTCATCCTTAGATTAATTATCAGACTTTTAAATGTTATGTACTGTTATAAGTTTTGCAGAGATCTATGCTTGAACTGACTTCGATCAGATTACTTTGGTTCATCATCTGATATCAAGATTGTTAACAAAGAAATTTAAAAACTAGCAAGAATAGGAGCTGTTCGCAGAGAACACAAAAGGAAGTAACAAAATGGTGGCAAAAAAACATGCCACTTTTCTTCAGGTATGAAGCCATTTATATGATATAATATATATTGACATGCATATAATTTGCTTAGAACATGTCACGGATTAAGGATCACTCCGCCGCACTTGCATTTCCAGCTCAAGGGCTTGTAGATGGAGTTGCTGTCATCGTCGTTTCCGGAAGCGGCCGCTGCAGAGATGTGTCCGGCCGCGCTCTGCTGCGGCCCTGCAGGGACTTGGACTGCTTCGCACCGGCCGCAGGCCATGCACTTCCCTGCGCACCTCGGCGGCCGAGAACCGATCATGGCGACGCCAACCACCTCCTCCTCCCTTTCCTCCTCCTAAATTTAAATTAAGCCAATGCATAAGAACAGATTAAGTAATTTCGCAAGAGAATTCAGCATCAAAAGACGGGAAAAACAATGTTGCTTTAATTCTCACCTTCATGAACTCCTGAAGCTTCACAACCGATCTACCTGCGGCCATGAACTTGTTTTAAGAGGTGTAAACTTGAACAGTGTAAAACTTGGTTTGGAGTGAGTTCAGCAAGTTACCTTCGACGACAGAGTACAGGACTTGATTGCAGCTCAGGAGGAGGAGCAGATAGAAGAGGTGGAGTTGCCTCAGTGCACTGTTGCTGACTGAACAGTAAAGAAGAGTGCTGTTGCTACCCATTTGCTGACCTCTGGTTATGAGTTATGACCCGCAGGGAAGAAGGAACAAAGGAAGTGTTGAATGTGATATGGAGGTGAGAGACTGTAATGGTTTTGTAGCTTTGGCAGCTTTCTTAGGTAGGAGTGTAGCGTGTGATATGAGAGAGAAAGTGGAGAAAGATTTTGAGGGAGGTGGGGAGGGGGATGATTGCTACTTGGCGTAACTGGTGCGAATAGGGGTATCTGGAAAGGCGTACTATGGATTCAGGTATTGAATGCATTGATAACCATAAAAAATCATGCTTTGCTAGGCAATCAGTCAGAACAGAGATGGAAAGGACATGCACAGCGCAGGAGAGAGAAAGGCAAGGTGGGGAGAGAGAAAGAGAGGGGGAGGGGGATCAGAAAGGACACAACAGTTTGTAGCAGCGATTACAAGATCAAGAAAGAAAGACACGAAATTTCAAAGGCATCGAAACTACCTCAGCAGGGGGGGCATTGATTGAAGGGCACCTTCACCTCAAGCATCAAAATGCGCTTTGGCAGCCTGCAACAGCAGGAAGGAACAGATCCTCTCTCTCTCTCTCTCTCTCTCTCTCTCTCTCTCTCTCTC
>LTAE01002641.1:0-42520 GCA_001647135.1 Pontederia paniculata | reverse complement strand
AAGAACTAAACACATTGACCTAAGGTATCATTTCATTAGAGAACATGATTCACTCAAAACTATTTCTATAGAACATGTTCCAACTGAAAGACAATTAGCCGACATTTTCACAAAGCCTTTGGGAGGAGATATGTTCAATATTGTTAAAAAGAGAAATTGAAATGTTGGACTTAGGAGTTTAATATACAACTTAACTTATTGGTGACTTACTTATGTGAGTATCACTAATTAATAGAGTTGTAAATCGACTGTGTTGCACAACACATATATGACAATTGTTCTCCTACCCTAAGTCAAAATACAAAGGATTTTGAATAACAAATGAGAAGGTGGCTAAGTATCAGGTTAAACTTCGGACGTTCACTACTCACACTTCGGACGTCCAAAACACATTGTTAACATCTAGTGATCCCAACCAGCGGGCGCCCACTGAAAATCTCTGGACGTCCTAATTAATCATCAACTACAATCTCTCAAGTATCGGACGTCCATTGATAACTTTTGGCGACCAATACAAATTCATATGAAGTCCGGTCGAACAATGAACAAACCAAGGACATCCTATATTGTGAAAGTCTCATAACACTTAGGATTATGGACGTCCCTTGTTCTTACTTCGGACGACCGAAATCAGTTTATGATCTAACACCAATGGAATCAAAGGTCATCCACTGAGATCTTTAGGACGACCATTGTGATCATAACTCAACCGACCTCTCTACTTTGGTCGAGCCATTATTTACCTCGGGCGACTGATGTCGTAAACACTATATATAGTGGGTCATCCCTAGTCGTCATTATATTTGACAACTACTCAAGAGGACGACCATTCGTGTCCTTCGTGTTTCCTCCATCATCTTTCCAACGAGCTCGTGTTCAAATCTCCTGAAGCTCATAGGGATTCAAGGCGATAACAAATTTTCAAACACTGATTCGAACATCTAGGTAAACTTAAACTTCCATTCTCATCCTGCAAAATCGTAATTTCTAGATTTTTACTATCCTGACTAGGTTTAACCTTCTATGAATGTGTTTCCTTTCTTACAGAATCAAATCATCTCTTTCTCTCTTCATTAATCTCTTCTGTCATCCTAAACTCGTGTGTCTTTCCTACTCATTAGAATCATGACCCATGTTAAGAACGCAACAAAGAAATGTAGACTGGTTAAGAGAGCAGAACAAGTAGAGGAATCCACTTCTTCCATTCCACACGAACCTAGTGAGACAACAGAACCTCGTTTTAATGAAAATCATACCACAGATAATCCTTCTTCAATTGACCCTGCTTTTGTTTCCCAGTGGTATATTAGTGAGTTAGTTCACAATCAATATCTAACTCTTTTTGACGAATATCGATTGGTTGAACCATATCATTCTATTGACTGGGAAAGTCTTCAACTTCCCGGTCTCAAAGAAACATTTGAACAGTGTGATTGGATTCCATTCTTAACCTTGATCAGTCAGTCCATCCCCATGTCATCAAACACTTCTATGCCAACCTCACCTACGATGATACACATCAGGAAATCAAGTCATACTTAAATGGCAAAAGCTTCTCCATCACTGAGTCTCAATTAAATGAAATTCTAAACACTCCCATTTTCCTCATATCAACCTTGCTCCAATGCATTGCCACACTCCACTTACACTCAAAATCAAGTTGCAGTAGTTGTGAGTGGAGGATAAGTTGATATCTTTGTCCAAAGAACCTTCCACAAATACCTCTTTCCTATCATGAAAGTCATCCATCATATAATTACTCATGTAGTCCTGCCTAGAGCTGGTCACTACACAGGAGTAAATCTTCTTGACCTTGCTGTTCTTGCACACCTTGTAGACCCTGCAACCCCCAGAATTTCTCTAGGCAATTTGATCATGTATCAAATTATTAAAATTAAGGAGAAAATTCATTCTAAATGGACCAAGGATCCTCGCTTGTATTTTGGCAATCTTATCACTTTCATGGTTCGAAAAGTCCTTAAGTCTAAATTTGATACCAATGAAGATGTTTTTCTTCCTACCAAGAGTGATAAGATCTCCTTTACTAACCTGACCCGAAAAGGACTCATCAAAGAATCTCCTCAACCCACTGATCTTCCATCTACCTCTGAGTACTAGGACACTATGTGTCAGTCACCTGAGTGCATTCCAGTCTATCATATTCTCATTTTATCAATATCTTATTTTATGATATAGATCACAAAGAGAACATCATCAATCCTCCAATCACTAATGACACATTTTCCTCGAAAGAGTTCTACAACTGCTAGGTAAATGATAGGTAAATACTAAATAACTTGAGTTTTCCTCGAAAGATAACTCAGATTCTTGCTTGCAGCATAAACTTGGCCTTTCTCCTTTCCACACTTTTTTTACTTAGAACTTGGGTCACCGGTCACGTGATCCTAGGTTCTTGATAGGTGATTGACACAACTTTTTTTTCCTTAGTTTGTTATTTTTTTACTTTTTAAAAAAATTAATTTTCCTATTTCATTCTCTTTCCTACTTTTTTTTTCTTTTTTCTTTTAATTTATACGTCATTTTCCTTTTAATTTAAATTGTTCATTTTTTTAAATATAATTTTAATTTATACTAAATCAATAATATAATTCTAGTTTTATTTTTGTTTAAGTTTAATAAATATTTTATTATATTTAAAAAAATTATATTATTTTTTAAGATTTATAAACATAATTTTTTATGTTAGAAACTATTTTGTTTATTTAAAAAATAACTCTATCTTTTAATTCTTATGCATTTCATTCAAACGTGATTAAACTAATTTATCAAATTAATTATTCATTGAAAATTAAAAAAAAAATTGAATTTCCGTTTTCAAAGGCTACATGAAAAAGGAGGTACTCATTCTAAATTGATGATGAGAAAACAAACAAATAAATAAATAAATAAATAAATAAATAAATAAATAAATAATACACGTTTTAAATGGAGAAGGCTAGTTAAAGTTGCAAATTGCATACTGTTGATATCGTCATATGTTTAAGTAAACACGCAATTTCACTGTTTTTACATAATTATTGGCCTGCTAGTTCATCTTTTTTACTTGTCTGTGTAAGCATCATTGGCAGCACACATTTGGCAAATCAGTGCCACAAAATGATATATATAATGTGTAGAAGTAAAATAATAAAAATTGATGGAGGCCAAAATAATAAGGCTAGGATTTGAATTCTAGATCTCTTATTTAAATTAAATCCATCTATCCACTTATACTACTACAAAATTTATATTATTTTTTTAATATTTATTTATATATTGACTTTAACTACTAGTATATATGTATATATATACTTAATACATCGAAAAGTTAGGGAGATCATAGTTCCTATCGTCTATGTGGGTCCGTCTCTCTCTATATATATATATAATAAAATGTGTGTGTATGTGATTTAATTTTCTTCAATTATATGTAGAGTCCTTGTCTTCTTACTATGAATTCTTTTTCGGCAAGTCTAAATTGCATGAAGAGACAGTTTGAGTGTCTTGCAGTAAAAGGAAGCATGTTGTACATAATCAAAGGGAGTATGCCACACAATTCACGCACTTTGTTCTCTAATTAGATTGCACTGCAGGCTCGTTGACTATACACTCGTTTTTTCCTACGTCATGAGAGATAATTTGAAGATTTTATTTTTAGGTATAATTCGATCGATTTTCCTTTTTTTGTACTTGATTGTTTTATAAGTTTATATTTACTACACTAATTTAAATATATTTTTTTTAAAAAATGATCGTACATTTAATTTAAAATAGTATTAGATAATGATAAAAAAATTTAAATTCAGATATCGATAAAACTTTGTATTGTTAATAACATATTTAATTTAGTAAAATATGTAATGGCACTCAATACCAATGTTATCAAAATCGGATCGGATATCGGACCGGATGACCAACTAGGTCACGATTGGATTGGTTTTGAATCGAATTCAATCGGGTTGAACCAGAATTTATTAAAATAATATTATTTATAATAATTTAAGATATATAGCATAATTAGTATTATATAAAATATATATCAATAACTAACTAATAATTAGATATAATTTAAAATATTATTTATTGTATGTTTAAAATATGTGCTTATTTAAAATAATGATAATTAATGAATTATTATTATCTTTTATATGATAGTAATAATCTCATATTAATTTAGTTTATTTTGACTCAATCTTAGTTTGATAATTTTATTTTATTCCTTTTCAATTTTCACCTTCTTTCTCTATGTTTTTACTAATTCACCTATATTTTATCATTTCAGTTTGCCGAGCATTATTTTTCAAATCTCTTCTATTTCTTTCAATAATTTTTGGCCTTGATTTGAGTTGAATCATTTTCCTAAAAAAAATATTTATTATATTAAAAAAAATAATGCTTAAAAAAATGCATAAAACTGATATATTATTTATATAATACTAATAATATTATATTAATTATTTTATACCAAATTATTGCTANAATATTTATTATATTAAAAAAAATAATGCTTAAAAAAATGCATAAAACTGATATATTATTTATATAATACTAATAATATTATATTAATTATTTTATACCAAATTATTGCTAAGTTTTTTGAAATTCTTTTATTTCAACCTCTTTTTTTTCCATTTCTTTTCTTATTTACACTCTTTCTATTTTATTTCGTCTTTCCAATTTTATTCTTACTAATTGTCTTCTTTTTATAAAATTTAATGCTTACCCAGAAATTATGCTATTTGATATTATTACTATACTAATAATATTATGTTAATTATTTTAATTCGAATTATTGTTCACTTTTCTATTATTCTAGTTAACTTTTAATTATTACCAATTTTTTTCTTTTTCTAATTTCCATTTATTCTCCTTATTCATTCTCCTCTCATATTTATTCTTGTTTCTAATTTTATTTTTAGTAATTGCTTTAAATTATTTTCCACATATATAACTTTTTTTCTATTTTTGTATTTTTTTACTTTGATTATCTTTTTTTTTTCAATTTTGAACTTGAACCCAATTTTGGATCGGTTCGTCGATTCCGATTTTATCCGGTCCAATACGACATCCGATTTTACATTAAAACCGGACCGGTCCAATCACCATTTCATGATTGAATCGGTTGAATCGACCGGTCCGGTCCGATTTTTAATAACATTGCTCAATACAAGAAATCTTTGGCATCTTTCGTAAAGTGATTTTGAATCTTACTAATTTTATATCCAAAATCTTCTTCTCTGTTTTACTTTGCAGTAGCTCTAGTAAAAGAGACTCTCGTACACACATATACTAAAACTTCATATATATACATATATATATATATATATATATATATATAGGCGAGGAATCGATAAAAAATTAAAACGAAAGAAAAATTGACACACAATTTTTTAACGTAATAAAGTTCTCTTGATGAATATGAACAAGATGAAAACATCCACGAAAAAAATATCGTCATAAAAATTATTTCACTATATAAAAAAAGAGAGTATATCATAAAATCATAATATTTATTTATAAAGATTTATATCGTGAGAGACTTCATCTCCCGCACTTTTCACGAGAATCAATATTTGGCTACGAGCTTCCCTCCGCTATCGTCACATATTTTTTTTTCTTTCATAATTTTGAATATAGAATATAATAATTTAAGACACGATATATATATATATATATATATATATTTATATTGCATATTTGTTGCCTTCCGCTGCCTTTTGGTCGTGTATATATATATATATATATACTGACACTTCCTCTTGCATATTCGTTGCCTTCTGCTGCGGTTTGGTCTTCCACTCTGAAGGAAAACCATGGGAGTTGATAATCACCAATCAGCTGGCTACAAGAGCTCAGAGGAGAAGGTGGCCACCAGTAATTACCACGAAGCTGGCGGTGGTGCTGAGCAGCAGAAGCAGCTGGACGCAGGAGCCCTCTTCGTTCTCAAGTCCAAAGGTTCTTATAGCTTTCATGCTTTCTATGTACCTTCTTTCCAACTCTATTATATACAATTTCCATTTTCTCCTTCCCCTAATAAAAAAGATACTTTTTGTAGCTGAAAGTTATGTAAAAAACAGCAGCTGGGCAACTAAATATTTGATTACGTCTCCCTTTTCAATTTGCTCCTTGTGTTTACTTCCACCATGCAATATGTCTTTTTCTTTTTCTCTCCTGAAAACGAAGTTGCAGGTTTGAAGTTGCATCTATTGATAAATTGATTGCAGTAGTTCATTTACCAGACTGATCAGATGAGAATTTTTTTTCCTTTCACTGGTTCCAGGGCATGGGCATGATCTTTAATACCCTTATCCATTCCTGCATATGTTTGTTTATACATGGAATGGACACACAAGATTACAATTCTTCCACGTCTCAATCATTTTGCAGCATTGCTGAATTTTCTCGCTTCTTCCCTGCAAATAACACACAACTTTAAAGAGAAATACATATATTTCGAGTTCGATTTTTATGGGAATTCAATCGATTAAAGTACTCATTGATATCGATCAATAGTTGATTGATTTAACTCGCTAATCAAGTTGAAAATGCTACAATGAGAGGCCTGTTCCCATTATTAATTACATGGAAAAAAAAAGAAGAAATTGAAAATTGACGATTTATGTGAGTGGTGGTACTGTATATATTATCAAAGTGTCAATGTATACAGGGTCATGGCTGCACTGTGGATACCACCTAACGACGTCGATTGTGGCCCCTGCGTTGCTGAGCCTCCCCTTTGCGTTCGCGTCGCTTGGATGGGCGCCCGGGGTACTCTGCCTAGCGATGGGCGCCATGGTCACCTTCTACTCCTACAATCTCCTCGCCCTCGTCCTCGAGCACCATGCAAAGCTCGGCAGGCGCCTCCTCCGATTCAGGGACGTGGGCCACGATGTCCTCGGTGAGTTCACATCTTATGCTCCTCGTTTATGCACTTATCGTTGAGAATGAAAGATGGTGGAAAATGATTGATTCACTATGAGCTATTAAGTAGTCAAGATTGAGATGATTTCTTGTCGGGCATAAAAAAAATCTAGCAAATTTATAATGTTGGCATTGGTTGTCACTTGCTTGGACTTTTGGACAGCTAGTTGGACCATCGACTTCAAAAAGGCAGAAAGATATAATTAAATTATCATGGAAGTTAGGCACGGCATTGACCATTTGATCGCCTATCATTTGGTGTAAAGTTGAGAGAATCTTTTCCGTGACAAGTAGAAAAAAATCAAAAATATGTGATGTAGATGTAGCCATGTCGACCATCCAAGCCACGACGAAATCAGGGTACTTTATTTATTTGAAAAAAGGAAAGAGTTGACCCTCATCAAAACACAAAAAAAAGAGATATCTATATTTTATAAGAGGAGTTTGTATACGATTGTAGCATTTTCTCCTTAAAACTAAACTAATGGAAGCTTAATATTTTTTTTATAAAATCAAAGATTGATAACGAAATAGAAATAGTAACAAAGTGTGCCAATGCTATTAGCATATGCAAGTAATATTTATGGTTCGCAATCGAGTCTAATTCATCTTGCCTTGATGTTTCTCTGATTTGTTTTTTGAAATAAGAATTGGACTCCATCAACATTTTGTTTTATTTTTTTCCCACTTCATGTAGAATACACTGACTTTCTAAAGTAATTAAGGAGATTTTATATGATTATTATGCTTAGAGCACTAATGGATGTTGGAGTATAAATGTTTTGACAAACATTTTTGATATTTTCTGGATCAGCATGAATAAATTATACATCATTATAATAATTTTGTGAAGATACTATTTTCAAGCTTGGATTCCCAACAATGCTTTAATTGTTTATCAACATAACAATTGTTGCATTTCCAATGGGTGACACAACCTGGATCGACATAATTTTGTAAATTATTGAGTTTTGAGCATGAAAACGTCGATGATTGGCGCCCCTCTCTAATTTGCAGGGCCTGTTTGGGCGCGATATTATGTTGGTCCCATCCAATTTTTGGGATGTTTTGGTGCAGTTGTTGGTCAGATCCTCTTGGGAGGACAAAGCATGAAGGTTGGTTTAATTTCAACTCTCTCTCTCTCTCTCTCTCTCTCTCTCTCTCTCTCTCTCTCTCTCTCTCTCTCTCATTTTTTTCCCTTGATGTTAGAAAACAAGATTTTAGTATACAATATCACAGAAGAATTAAAAATGAAAAAAAAACTGAAATTAGGTGAATGAAAAATTAAGACATCAAGAGCTGAGTACTAGTTAATATTTCACGAAACTTGGTAAAAATGAGAATATCCAATAAGATTTGATAGGTGACTATTATTTCACTTAAATCTCATAGTAATTACTAATTGAATTTTATCACTGTCTTAAATGAAAAAACTCATGCTTTTATGGCAGTCCATGTACCTGATATCAAGAGCAGACGGCGGCATGAAGCTACACGAATTCGTGATCATATTTGGGGGTTTCATGCTGCTGCTTGCCCAAATCCCCTCCTTCCATTCACTCCGCCACATCAACCTCATTTCCCTCGTCCTGTG
Organism: Pontederia paniculata; assembly: GCA_001647135.1. Taxonomy (NCBI): domain Eukaryota; kingdom Viridiplantae; phylum Streptophyta; class Magnoliopsida; order Commelinales; family Pontederiaceae; genus Pontederia; species Pontederia paniculata. Next base: position 34,005 of record LTAE01002641.1, on the reverse strand, counting down.
CTCGGCCTACAGCGCCTGCGCCACCGCCGGCTCCATCTACGCAGGTATGCGACACTCCATCTTAGCTTTTCTAACTAATGTAGTACAGTCTCCACTTGGTTTAGCAATTTTAAGCGGCAGATTATTTTAACCATCAGAGAGTATAAAGCGTTAAAATTTGAGGGTGAAACCACTTAAACTACTAATCAATTTGATGGAGGATCCAAATCTCGAGACTGAATTAGTAGTCCCAGTTTGAATTCGGGCTACTATTTTTTGAGAGAAATTCTTTGTCCACTCAAATCGGATTAATGGAGTGTTACTTGAATACCGATGATCATTAAAAAATATTTAAGGTCTGTTTGAATATCTAGTAATTTTGAAATATTTAATTATTCTGTCATAATATTTTTTGTTGATGAATTTTTTTTGCAAAGAGGTGTTTGATACTAATTTTTGTCAGATGAAAATATAACATATAGATGAAAAACGTCGTAAAATAATTATCTACTCTTACATCTATATTTTTTTCTTTCTCATTTTCTCTCTTTTATCTTTTTTTTATAATTATAATGTATTTAAAAAACTTAAAAATGTTTTTACCGAAAATACTATAGTAAGACACTTTAAAAAATATATTTTAGATGAAAAAAAATTATAAAATTTCCAAACATGCTCTTAAACTAGTATGCTTACGTGCATATCAAGTCCGAAGAAAACATGCATGCACAACAATTTCCAATCTTTGAGTAGTTACTAATTGTGTAATGTACGTTTGATGAGTAACAGGAAACTCACATAAAGCGCCGCCGAAGGACTACTCAATCTCGGGCGACGGCCAGGACCGCGTGTTCGGTGTGTTCAATGCTGTCGCCATCATCGCCACCACCTACGGCAATGGCATCATACCAGAGATACAGGTTTATTGGTCTATATCAACTTTGAGGGGGGAGAGAGAGAGAAAGAGTTGGAAGAATAACTTGACATCTAAAGCATTACCGTTTGGTAGGCAACAGCTGCGCCGCCTGTTACCGGGAAGATGTTCAAGGGCCTTTGCCTGTGCTACACGGTGGTGATCACGACGTTCTCCAGTGTCTCCATCTCCGGCTACTGGGCGTTCGGCAACAAGGCCCAGGGCAGCCTGATAAGCAACTTCATCCTGGCCGATGGCACCATTTTGGTGCCCAAGTGGTTCCTCATGATGACCAATGTCTTCATCCTTCTGCAACTAGCAGCTGTTGCAGTGGTAACTTTTCACTTTCAATCAACAATATGGAATCATCAATCCACATTTCTTAAAAGTTCTGAACAGAAAGATCAATGCATGCAGGTCTACCTGCAACCGACGAACGAGCTGCTCGAGGGGCTCTTTGCTGATCCGAACATGAGCCAGTACTCTGCTCGCAATGTCGTGCCGAGGCTCGTCTTCAGATCGTTGTCAATTGTTTTTGCAACCACCATCGCGGCAATGCTGCCCTTCTTCGGAGATGTCAATGCGGTCATCGGGGCCTTCGTCTTCCTGCCGCTCGACTTCACAATTCCGTTCATCATGTACAACATCACCTTCAGGCCATCCAAGCGAGGCCTCATCTTCTGGGTGAACACCGTGATAGCCTTGGTTTTTGCCACATTTGCAGTGCTCGGATCCATCTCCGCCGTGCGTCAGGTTGCTCTGGATGCCAAGAGCTACAAATTATTTGCCAATGTGTAAAACTTAGAGCTTTGACAACACCCGTCTGTCATACCTCTCATAATTAATTTGAACCTGATGAAGTGGTCAAACCAAAATACGTGCATCAATTCACGTAGCTGACATGAACCCTCCTTTTCTGTGGGTGTTTCAGAAGAGTTAGGCACCAATTCTTTTTCATGGTTGAGAATAGTGCAGAATGATGAGAATTATGAATAAAGAGAAGATCCCATCATTGGAATTCCTCATTTTCATGTTGAAATACATTTATGTTGAAGAAAGTGGTATTGGATAAATTGGAAATTGGCTTAGATATTGTCAAATATATATAAATATATATATATATATATATATATCACAACAATCAAATTCGTTCAGATTTCACGTGTTTTAGTGTTGCCTCATTGAGAACAAATGAATTAACAAGATTCCAAACACGCTGCACTACTCCGCTAGAAATAGCTGAAAATGCTCTTTCCGCTGCCTTGCGGCGCTCTTCCAAAGATTTCGGGTCGCTGAATAACTTCACCAGTGCTTCTAATAGTTCACTTTTATCAGCCACCTGTGAAGTGTGATGTTAATGATCCATCGTAAAATAAAAATAGGCAGCAGTTTGATTACTGATATAATAAAATATGCCAAAAGAGCTGATAGAAATATGCAAATCCACTGAAATTCCCACAATGGATGATTAGCTGATAGATAATGGTCTCCTCTTCTAACAGACCGTCATGAACTAAGAGGTGCATATTTGGACATTCCAAATGATTGAAAGGTGGTAGATTATAATAAATAAGATGCAGATCAAACTACTCTAAGGGGAGGGTAACCTAAGAAGAGAGCACATTTTACTGGTGAAAATATACCAATTGTATTCTTATCATGAAACATCACGAGATATACTCATTTCAAAGAACAAAAAAAAACTTCACGTGGGTTTCAAACTCTTGTTAACCCTAGAATTAGTACAATGAAACAACTTTTATAAAAAAAGAACTTCTAAAGAAAAGTTTTGATATGATAAGGACTACCAGGTATCAAGCATATCAGAAATGAATTGAATCATGAAATGTCCGTTCTAAATGCAAATGTTTCAGAAAAAAATCCTTTTCGTATAACAGAAAAAAGAACACACCTAACCTGTAGAATTGAAGAGCAATCTGAACGAACCATTTCTGATATCATATTGGAGAAGTGTCCAACATGAGGACCTGAATGTTGTAACCATGGTTAATGACCAAGGATCAAAAGCATGATGTATCCAAAGAGGTTCAATGTACATATGATGTAAACATGATTATCAGTGTCACCCCTAAAAAAACATACCAGTCAAAACAGCACATCCGGCTGCAGCAGCCTCAGAAACATTATGACCAGCCAAACCAGAACAAAAAGAACCCCCAACCACAGCTATGGGAGTAGCTCTGTAGAGAGTTTTTAATTCACCTGTAACAGTTTACAGCTAATTAGCGGTAAGAACCTCTATATCCAAAGCAAATCACTTTTACTAGCTGCATTGGTAAACAAGTCATACTTCCATGACAAGAGCCTATATATTTGCTATCGAGTATGCATAGACTCAACCTGTCTACTAACGAAACATATGTCAATAGATCAAATTATTCATATTTCATATCATGTGGAAACAAACTGTCGGATAGGCTATCATAATAGAAATAACAAATCATTTGCTCTCTGGTTTGATTTGCACTTGCGAAGCATTGGAATACAAGTGGTAGAGTGCACATAAAATGGAAAGTGAATTATTACTCCATAAGTTTAAGAAATTACCTAATGTGTCCACAATATAGATGCTTATGCAAGGGGAAATTTTCTCATTTTTTGACCTTAGTGCAACATTCACTCCTTCTCTCTTCAATGACTGCAAACAAGCAAGAGGACACAAATATGAGAAAACACTCGCTTCTCATGTTCTATCTCGCTTCATGGATTATGATAAGGATGGCATGTGCCACCTCATCTGTACAATAAACCAAAATTACAGAATCAAATGGGTATATTAAGAAATTCAGTTCTAGTACACCAGTAGATAGTAGATATATCCTGACTTCACGGTCCTGTTGTTTGCGAAAGAAACAGCAATATAGGATACAGAAATGTTTTATCATAAAAAAGGCTATCTCTTGCTAATGTAATAAACAAAGCACCAAGTGGGGGCAGTAAACATTTGCATGTTGCCTCTAACAATAAATGATGAATTTGTGACATTGTGGATAAGTTCATGTAACCCTACTAATACAGTAATTATAAACAAGAAGCATGTAAATATGTAACTGATAACAATATATAGAGTTACATACTAGGGCAAGTTGTCGTCCATGTCCTGGATGCCGAGTCACAAGTATGGTAACCAAGTTAGGATACATCTTGATCAGTTCTTTGTGAACCCAAAGCATTACTGCAATATAGAGAAGCTTTTAGATCAATAACTAGTAAATGCTCAATTGACAAGGAATGAGCAGGAAATGCAAGCTATTCAACACACAGTCAACTTCTACAAATGATCTTTAACACAACCAATTAGGAATTACAACTTGCCAACTTTAGACACTTACTTTCTTCTTCACCCTTGTGGATAGATGCACTCATCCAAGTTGGCCTATTAGCGAGATGTAACTGAAGATTTTTTAAATTTTGACGATCTTCTTCAAAGATCTTGCAGTATCCTACATGCAAACAAGTTCAGATAATTGTCATATGCAAATGTGTATTGACAAAGTTGCTGTTATCTGTCACAATAAATGCATATCATAGAAGAAATTTGCATTTGCCATGATTAGCTTGTATGCGAGTAACAGATATGACCATTCTCCAATTAGAATTGAGCAAGGAAAACAACAAGGGAAGAAACCATAATACTACTCAACAGCTTTCTTTAGCTTTAACCCAACTGTAATCACAATGTAAACTTCCAGCAACTAAGAATACCCAGACAGAAATTGTAACACTCAGGGCTATTGGAGAATTGAGACATACCATATTTTAGGTCACCTGCAAAATGGATAATAGATGGTGATGCATGTAACAACTGAAATCGGATAGCCTCCATTGTGCTCTGCTAAACACATACATAAATAATGCTAAAGTAAATGATTGGAGGAATATCATATGGACGAGGTATATTATACCAATGGAGCAATCAAAGATAGTTTTGATAACATCAAGGAGATCAAGGGAAGTGCTAGTGGTCCTGACCAACGGTTAAACGATTTGAAGGACATCCTAGCATTTAATAATGCCACTGAAATCTGAAAGAGCAGAGGCAATGCAAACAGTCAAGATAAAATGTAACATAAATCTGCCAAAAGAAATGACAAGATATACAGCAAGAAACAATTACATTATAAGGAAAAGAAAATAAAACAAGGGTAAGAATGTGCATTTTCGCCAGGTGTCTCGATGGTTGAATTCACTTTCGCATATTATACCAAAGGGCCCACACAATAAGGACACTGATGAACAGAAAAGAAAATCCCAGATGTTAGCTGGACTGCCTGAAGCAGACTTTCCAATTCTTGACATCCAAATCAGTGTCTGACTGTATATTTCATACTCCATCCATGCAGAAAAGCTGCATACTTTAGAAAGTATGAAAGTACATAGGATAGAACTTTATTTTGTTGATACTATACATTACTTCTTGTTGCATTCAACCTACTTGTTATGATTTTTTTTGGGGGAGCAAGAAAACTGAACAGCTTCAGCCATAGAAGAAGACCACAACCCAGGAAACTAAGTAAAATTATTTTCTCGATTGACTTCGAGGAAAACCATTTCCTCAATAAAAAGATCACAAAATAAAAGATCATATCGACGTATCTTTCCATAAAAGGTTTGTCTTTCTTCTCACCAAGCCGTCAACCATGAGGTCAATCCCTTAGTTCATCCTTGAATATGTTTCTTTTTACGATGTTATATTATTTCAAATTACACCTCTTTTTATGAGATATTTGTAATGCTATACATATACATTTCAATTGAATTCGAATATGATACCATATTTTTTCTCATGCTTTGAATCACCGACAATTGTCAAATTCGTTGGAGAAAAGTGTTGGAGAAAGAGGAAAAACAGATCATAAAAAAGTCATTACATTCAAGACGTATCTTCAATTACATCCGTAGCAACCAATTGGAGGAGATCAACTGGCTAACAAGACTGCAGGCAGCTAAAGGCAGAAAGCAGGCTTTTACTATGGCTAACCCGTACTGTAGCTTATACTGTAAGTTTATAACATTTGATATGTAAAAGTTCATTGTTCAACTACTACCGCTTGTATGGTGGATTACAATCATATCGCGCTAGCAATCAGAAACCAACCCTAATCTATAGTTTGAATGTAGATCGGCCAAAAGTTAGCCATAAAGCTTTTTCTGTTAGTCATAGCCATCTACAAATTAGATTTTAGGATTATATTGGAGGGCATTTTACTCATATTATAATAATAATAATTATTATTATTTTATTATTTTTATTATTATTTTTGTTGTTGTTGTTGTTGTAACCCAAACCCAACTCTTTTGGGGTATATACAAGGAAGGAAGATATTTGAAGTGTCATAATGTAGAACAGAGCCTTATGCCCTAATCATATTTAGTATTTAGTTATGGGTCTTCTAACCTTTAGTTTAATTATGAGGCCATTAGGGGTTTTACTTATATTAGTTTACCTTTTATTAGTTTTTATTTTATTCAAGTTTCTATACTATTTGATATCTGTGGTGTTTAGAATTCTATAAATATTCTTCTATGGTTCTTTTGGAACTTAGACTGACTACTGAATATTTGCTATTAGCATATTTTTCCTAAGTGGATTCAAGTTTTGATCAATCGATATCAAAGCAAATCAACCTTTTCATCTTCAGCAAATAGTTGTCATTTTGTCTCTCCAAACCTTAACTTTTTGTTCAGTCGTTGCTATAGTGTCTGCACTACAGTACCGCTGCCACCACACCACTTGTTACCCTTGTTGTGTGCTGCTACTGCACCACCACGTGCTACTGCTGCAGTCACCGCTGTCGGCTGCTGCTGCCGCTGATATTCTGTCCCACGCTCAGTTGTGTCCACTCCTCGCAGCTGCCGCCACGAGCCCTAAGCCCTAGCAGCCTCATCCATATACCATCGTCAAGCCTGCCGCCAGTCGTCGCTGCTGTTGAAATCATACCGCCCAAACATCGTGTCTGCCTCCCTCACGAGGTTGTTGCTTCGCGACCTAAACAGTATGACTACCGTCGCTGTTCCACACTGCCAAACATCAAGCTGCAGCTACGACACCTCCACGCAATGCTTCTACCACAGCCCTTGTTTCATAGCTCCTGCATCGTGATTCCATCAGCACATATCCATCAGATTTAAATCAGCCACACAATCCTGATCGCCACCACCTCTGCTCTGCCGCTGCTGCCTTGGAACCACTATTGTCACTTATTTATCCTTATGCATAGGATTCATAGGATTGTGTGTTAGCTCCACATCTTATTTATCCTTTCCTTCCTTGTAAATTCCACCTTATGATTTTCATATACATATTATCACGTTGCATTAAATTGCGTTTGATTATGCTTGGTCCTCATAATTTGTGCTTATTTTACTATTAGTTAATGTAACTTCTTGAATCTCTCATTTCGATGTTAAATATGCGAAGCAGTCTTGATTCTCATTTTAGTCATAATCCTCAACTTGATATTAGTTGTCAGTCTTCTTCTGGTTCGATTCTCTTTGACCTTTGAGGTCATTCGGAATCTCGCTCATCAAGTTGATATCCTTAGGCGTAAAACAAAAGTCCTCACACAAAAACACCATTCATTCATCAATTATAACAAAACTATTAAGCCATCATATATGAATTATGATTTTCCTTTGCTCAAGGTCCTTCACCATATGATCTTACACATGATCCTCCTCGGTGCGGATTACCTTCACAACTCCCCTTTCCACAGTCATCATCCAGCATAGACTGCTACTATGTTAGAATCAACTGAACTTTCTGAGATTGTTGATCCTTCTACTTATATACTATTGGAATCAATTGATGTTGACTCATTATTTTTTAATGTTCCACGTTCTTTAATTGTCTCTTCCCTTGAGAAGAAATGAAAACATGCATTTCACTTTTACGACATTAATGTTTGTCAAGAACTTTTTTATAATTCTAGAGTCAAGAATGATGTTATGATCATTCAATTTAATATCTTGTGTTCACCTACTTTTCTTCATCGTCGTCAATTTGAGTCATTGACTCCACCTCATCGTAAGACTTTTCACCTGATTTCTTGTCAAGAGCTTGATATTGATAATGCTCGTGTTGAGATGCCACCACAATTGACATTTACTATAACCTTTCTTTTAATGATCATAGTAGATTTGTGGACATACATTTGAATGCATATGTGATGGTTCGTATCAGTCTTGAACTTTATTCTCACAATATTTTTGATGAGTTTTATGAGCGAGATACTACTACTTTATATATTCTTTGTAAACAAGTACCCAATGCTTATATACAACTCAAGTGTTCAATGTTGAAGATTTTCACCAATATTGTGTTCTTGAGCTTCCTTTTCTTTCTACAGGTACAACAACAACAACAACAACAACAACAACAGGTACATTTAATGATAATTATTCTAGTGGTCCGCTGATTTAGAAGATTCTAAAGTTTTCACCTCGACATCGTCAGTATCTCTTCTTTCGTTAGGTTGATCATTCACCTATTGCAATTACTTAATTTTTTTTATGCTAATTTTCATCATCTTGATGTTATTCTTCATCATTTATATCGTCTTGAAACTCGTCAAAGTCATTTTTTTTTCAGTCAGGGAGAATTGATGTAGAACAAATAGACTTATGGGCCTTATGCCCCAATCATAGTAGTCTTTAGTGATGGGCTTTGTAGCTTTAGTTTAATTATGAGTTTTAGAGATTTTCCTTATATTAATAAACATTTTATTAGTTTTCTTTTTATTTAGGTTTCTATACTATTTGATACATGGAGTGTTTAGAATCCTATAAATACTTGGCTCCTTCGGAACTTAGACTTGATTAATGAATATTTGCTATTAGCATATTTCCCCTAAGTGGATTCACGTCCCCATCAAGTTTTAGTCGTTTTTTTGTTTTGGTTCTTGGGCAACAACTAGGTTTCAAAGCTTATTTGGGATTGTAAAACCTAACCTTTTATCTTTTGATGCAATTTATATTTCCATTTATGATTGTTATATGAGTGATTATCCATATGAGTAGTTAATTTCAATATATTCAAGGGTTGTTGATGTCTAGAAATAAATGATGTGATTGTGGCTTAGTCTTTAGCTTCAACTTCAGCTTTAGCTAAGTGTTTGTTGAAATACTTCTTAAAATTGATTGGCTACCAATGCTAGAAAAACCAATGTCATGATATGTAATGAAAGTTATTATGCATGATCAAGGTTGTCAAGATCGAGATCCTACATAAGATTATAAGGAGGGTCATGAGATCGAAAATTGTAAAATCGGATCGAAGAAGTAAGATCCTATGAATTAACAAAATAACATATTTTAATATAACATATATATTTTTAATAGTTTTTTGCACTCAAATTTTGAGTTAGACTTCAATATATCACAATTTGTAAGAAAAATATATTGAATTGCATCTATATTAATTGTTATTATCAAAATTATAAAATATTATTTTTAAATGATTAAAATATTCATTTGAGATCATATAGAATCATAAGATTGTACGACATAAATTAAGATATTATTAAGATCTTACTTATAAGATCCTCACATTAAGATCGAGATCGATTAGTGCCATCAAGATTGTAAAATCGTAAGATCTTAAAATCTAGATCGAGATCTTGACAACCATGTGCATGATTAGTTCAATTGATTAGGAAATAGTAATTTTAGAAATAGATGAAGGTTGTGATGTTCACATCATTTACCCTTTGATTTATTATAGAATTAGAGAAATTGTGATGATAAAAAGTAAATACTCTTTAATTAGATTCTTTCTACGAAAGAATATAGCATGTCTAATGTATAATAGAACTTACAGATGACATATTGTTAAGGATATGTGAATATCATTCATGAATGAAGGATTCATACATGAAATCATTTCTGATCATTGAGTTTTTGCTTTAATTCCAATCAAGCATCTTAGTTCAGATTTAATCATTTTCCACTAGATAACATAATTCTCTTTATCCTTCATGTCTAAATAACATAGAAGACTATCTAATTGTACTCTTTTCTGTGGGTTTGACATCTTTTCATATTACAAAACTGAACGCATACTTGTGGACTTTTTTTTAAGTGGGAACCTGCAAACTTGTGGGATTTAATTCATTTTATTAGGACCGCCTGTCATTTTTACTTCAGGTTTCTTATAGAAAGCCAAAACAAATCAAGAACTAAGTGTAAGTCAATCTGTGATGCACATTGTTTACTAACCCCCTTCTCTGAAGCAGACATTATGAGGTTGGGCCAGAGTTCACTTTCCATCAGAAGCACTGCAACGGGATTCCAATACAGCAAAAATTGGTTCACAGCGCTAGGTGTATCAAGAGGAGCAAACTGTAAAGATATAAGAGTAAGTGACATATGAAAAAAAAACAGTTCAAAATATATCATTTTAAGCAAAATGGACGAACTTAACTGAATAATGTAAACAAAAAATAGTCCATAACTCATATAAAATCCCAAGGCATCTCTTGGAAGTATTATACTTCAGAACAAGAAGAAGAAACTAAGGGCACACCTGATAGATGACATCACTTGGTAGCCAGTCTTTGATGACATTACTACAAACACGCAACAATCATACACAAGAAAAGCATAGTTCTAACATATATAGCACTCTAATAACGTAAAAAGAACAAAAAATGAACGAATAACTAGGTCTATGGAGCGTACAAAGCTGAGACCGTCGTGGTGGTCATCAAGACGACGAAATTCGGATGCTCGCGGATGCAGTGCTCGATCACTGGGATTGCCGAAAGGCCTTCGCCTGAGACGAGAAAGTGGTGAAACCATGAGACGGGTGCGAAGAGGAAGAAGAGGGAGTTGTTCGCTAGAAGTACCGAGAGAGACGGCGTGGAACCAGATCAGAGGGCGGTCGGCGGGAGGGCGGGGAGCCGACGGCCGTCCAAGGCGCTCCGGCCACCGCGTGTGGTGCTCGAGACCTCGCCGAATCCGCCACCGGAGGTGGAGGTAAAGCAGCGGCGCCGCCGCGCGGGTCGACGCCCGGTAGACTCCGTATGCGAGCATATGCCTCCAGTCCTGTGCGCTTTGGCGTTTGAAACCATTAAGGGCTAATTTCGAAGTACTTATTTACGTCCTTGTAATATTTTTGTTGGCTCTAATTTTTATCGGATTAAAATATAACGTAATAAATAAAAAATATTATAAAATAATTATTTATTTATATTTTTATCTTTTTTATTTTTTTGAAGTTATAATATATTTAAAAAAAATAAAATATTTTTACGTAAATAAAATATTATTATAAAAAATGTCTTATTATAATTTTTTAAAACGTCGAAAAGTTTTACAAAGTTTTTAACCACATCCTAATTCTAAATTTTGAGAAGAGAGATGGTGGGCCGAGTGCAACATTATACAACGAGTTGGCCCAACTTGTCTTGCTCCATCAAAAAGTAGTTTTTTTCGTAGACGAGTTTTTTTTTATAAAAGAAAAATATGATACACCAATTATTTTTACAATATCGAATAATATTTGATAATAATTATAAGATCGAGCTTAAAATCTTGGGAAAAAATTATCTTTTTTTTTATCATGATTGAAAAATAGTTGGGTTTTTTTAATAAAAAAATCCGGTACTTTTATGTTTTTTTAAATATCTTGCCAAAGTTTTGGATAGTTTTTTGGGCCCTATATTTTAATTAACTCATTAGATTCATTATAATGTTAAAATATATGATATTTGATTTCATAATTTAATATAATTTGTAATATTATTTTTTTTTAGTTACAGTGTTTTAATATAAAACCATATAAGTTATACATCAATTTGGTAGTTTTCTGAATGTTAAAGGAAATTCAAAGTGTAAAATGATATCTTATTTTATTGGTCTACATCTTCAACATAATTAATCATTTATGTTTTTCTATAAAAAGTATATTAATATATAACTTTAATTAGGTAGACTTTCGCTTATTTTTTTGGTGAAAACTACTCTACGTTTTAATTGGACTTCATAAAGAAAGTGAACTTAAGTTTTGTTTTCTTACAGCCCTAATTTACTTACACGAAAAGTGAGTTTATTTATTTAAGTAAATGAAATTTTTAATAAGTCTTTACACTGAGAAATACAGTTTTCATTGATTTGCAAGTATTTCCAACATAAAAATATTGACTTTTCGCATTTCACCCACATATATACAAATGATCATCCTGAAAATAAAAAAATAACTTTAATTGCAAAATTCACTTCTATGCGACATTATTTAAGCCAATTCAAAGATATAATTATAATAAGATAAATAAACATCTACATATTATTACACTACAAAACAATACTCCATTTTTAGAAAAAAAGTTATGTTTTGTGATAAAAAATATAATATACAAAAACAATATTTATTTCGCAAATTGATGGATTTTTCTTGTAATGTTAAAGGTTGGGGCTTGCTCATAACTTTGGAGTTATTATTCGTATTTTGGTTCTTTTTTGTTGTTGTAGCACCTTGTTCTATTTGTTTCATTTTTATTCCGAATATATTACCTCCAACTAATCTATTTCAATTTCTAATTTCTTGTAATGGACTTTGACATTCTTTATACTTTTACAGGGAAGATATGATAATATTATCATCAAATTACTTGGATTACGATTCACGGTGACCAGACATGTTTCATTTTTTTCTTCTTCTCTTAGATATACACCATTCAAACTATTGCAAGAACTTTTTTTTTCTAAAAGAAGTCAGATGAGATCAGCATGCCAAAACTATTAATTAATAATAGATTAAAAAAAACATCAATATGTGCAACACATATTTTGAATGGTTAGATCCAATTCATAACTGATCCTATTAGGAGCTACATGGGTTTGAAAACTACTACACATACCTTCAACTTTTCTTTTTGTGTTACTGCTGTTTTGTTTGTATCACAATGCCAGCTTTATCTTTATCTTTTTTGTTTTCCTTTTTATGTCTTTACATTTTACACTTTGATGGCTTGGTCTCCAATGAAATGGCACATATGGGCACCATTCCCAACCATAGAAACTTTGAAGTGATTAGTGAGAGACTGATAAAAATGAACTCTCAGAATTACAATTGAAAAAGTCTCAAGATAAAAAATTTAAAGAAAATGTTAGAGAGAGAAAAAAATCAATACTTGAATGAATTAGTTTAAATAGTTAGGGTTGCCATATAAATGAGGAAACAAATATGGCAATTGACTAAATATTAGGCATCAGCTCATGGTCAAATCCTTGGGTTATGATTCTTTTGTTTTATTATTTTCCTTGTTATGTACGTTTTAACAGATCAATAACACAATCAAAATAAAAAAAAAGTAGAGCATAAGTGGGGCATTCCATATATAAATAATAATAGAAAAGAAAAGTTACACTTATACTTAAAATAATCTGTGCAAGTTTGGTATCAAAGCAGTGTATTTATTAGATTCCCCCAATACATCACTTTGAATGAAGGTCTCTGGACCATTACAGCTTCGACTGTTCTATTGAAAACAAACAAGTTGTCTTTGCACAGGCAGGCCAGCCAACAATTTAAATACTTGATTATTTAACATCTACTATAAATTTGTATTTTGATATATCAAAGAGAGAGGTTTTCCCTTGAATTTTACATTAAATAATTCGCTACTTTTATAATGTATAGTAGTACTTTACTCATGCTATTTATAGTACATCTAATATGTGAATGACAGACATATGTTGATTGGCTGATTCGCTTCATCAATATTGTGATAATAAAATAACTGATGAAAGGAGTAATTTTTGTATTATTTTTTTAAAGTAAAATATGGTTTTTTTAGTACAACATTGCTGTCTATTTGCTCAGCTTTATCATCACTCTTTCATGGTCATGCGCATTGAGGAGAAGAATAATTATGTTGGAGGTGTAAAATTATACCTCTTTTCTCTCCACTCATATCTTGCAACCTTCATAGTCTTATTTATAGTTCATACAAAGTTTTGATTCCATATACTCATAAGCCAGATTACCAGGTCACAACTAATAACTCACATTCATAATGTAATTAGTATTCGTACCTTTTCTAATTGCCTTTGTTTCCGGTTTTACTTCATATGAATCGCTAAATGCTAGTCGCTATTCGCTAGTAATTAATCATTAAACGATGGTCGTTATTCATCATTTGAATCACTGTTCTCTAATCGTACTGTTACTAACTAGTTAAATCATTAATCATATCAAATAGAGCCTAAGTCTAAATTTTCATTCATAATTAAAGAAACTTTGGCACTCTCATCCCTTTCTATTTATTTTTTTATTTGGATGTATAGATTTTTCATCTAAAAATAAAAAATTTATAACTAAAATAATATATACATTGAATTTCAAAATGATAAAATACAAAAGAGCTTGTTCTTTGCAGTGTAACATATAAAAATATATATAAAAAGTAAAATATGTGTGCAACACTTGATATTACAGCACAATCTACTTTTAATCATATTTATATATAAGCGGATCTCTGCCCTTACATGAAAATATCGGAGAGTGAGCTAGATTTGCATGACAATTTTTGCCCTCAATAACTAAATTATTATAAATATTTATCTTTAATTTTTAAATTAAAATAAATTAATAATAATTTTATTTTATCATTGTATGTTCTTAATATCGTGTGTGTATATATATATATATATATATATATATATATATATATATGATACTTATGTTATCTTCACACATTTTAAATGATATATAATTTATCTTCTGATCACTATTAATAATTTATTTTGTCCAAAAAAATTAATAGTATCTCACTAATTAACAGGTAGCTTCTAAAAATTGATTTAATTTAATGTTCGGTAGTGTACATGCAGACATGATACATTTTTGTGCACCCCTTCGGAAGGCAAATTAATTGTGGATGGGTTACTATTTCATCATTAATATTTCCTCTGCCGTTTCTGTTGCCTCATTTCCTCTGTGTCCCGCCTTTAAACCTCTCCATTAATGTCTCCCTTCTTTCTGTCTCTACGCAGGCGAAGTGCATGACGAAATGCCGTCATCCGCCACTTCCGCTGCCCGCAAGAAACCCCCGCCGGCCGCCTCCCCTCTCGGCGATACCTCCGCCGATGAATCGCCGGCTTTTTACCGCGACCACCGCCGCCAGAGCCTCCTCACCCCCACCGTCACCAAGACGTTCCCCGTGCGCTCTGCCACCCCCATTCCCGGTCCCCGTTCACCCGTCCCGTTCTTGATCAGAGACTTGTTCTTGGTGAAGAAAGGCGCCCAAGACCCGACCCCCCAGGCCTCCTCCCCTGCCTCCAGCGCCGGCTCTGTGATCCAGCGGCCACCGCAGTTCCCCTCCGACGCCGGGGCAGAGGATAGCACCACTTTCTTCACGGCACGCGCCAGCGACGCCACCACCATCGTCAGCAGCGTCGGAGACGGCTATGGAGGTGTCCGCCGCTACAAGATCAGCGACGCAGCCGATGCCCGCAGGAGTGAGGATGAATACGACTACGCGGACGACGAGTGCAGCAGCAGCAGCTGCCGCAGCAGCTTGAGCGGGATCGACGGAAGCAGCCGCGGGAGCGGCGGACCGAACAAGCCGCACAAGGCGAATGACGCGCGTTGGGAGGCCATCAGGTTGGTCAGATGCTGCGAAGGGCCTATAGGGCTAAGCCACTTCAGGCTGATGCTGAGGTTGGGGCACGGCGACATTGGCACCGTATACCTCGCGAAATTGAAGAGGACGGGGAACCTGTTTGCCATGAAGGTGATGGATAAGGCACAGCTGGTGAGCAGGAACAAGCTGGTGCGCGCCCGGACGGAAAAGGACATCCTGCATGCCCTCGATCACCCGTTTTTGCCAACGCTGTACACAGACTTTGAGACTGATAAGTATTCTTGCTTAGTGATGGAATACTGCCCCGGCGGCGACCTACACACTCTCCGGCAGAAGCAGCCTGGGAGGCGTTTTGGCGAACAGGCAGCCAGGTTAGTGCAAAATCTCTCTCAGCAAGAATTGTTCGAGTATTATTGTAGATTATATATCTATACCCAAATGAATATCATGTATCCTTGCTCAGTATCTGATCTCGACATTATGCCATTGCGGTTTCCAGTACTGTATTATTTCTTGATCAAGAAGTGAATGCTACTTCCTTCAAACTTTTTCTCTAGATCTTGATCTCCTTCTCAACGTTCATGCTTGAACTGAATGGATTTGAGGATAAACGAAAGCTAGATAGATAGAAGGGAATCCAATCAAAATTATTGCAACTTGCAAGTTCTTTCATTTGAAGCCAAAAGATTTTTGATTTGAAAAGGTAAAGCTAAAGGTTATTGGATGCTAATTAGATAATCCTTTCTTAAAAAAAAAATTAGATAATCTTCGCATAGTTGTTTCTTAACAAGGTCGTCTCTTTGCATTAGGATGTATAATTGCATAGCACGAAGCCATGAGAAATTAACTAAGTATCTGAATTATCCCTGGCAAAAAAAATCCTGATTAGGCATGCAAATTATTCCACTCTATCCTTGAACAAGTAGGCTGGTAATGAGGTACTACTCGCACAACAAATTGGCCTAAATGTTTCCTGTTTTCTTTTTCTAGTCTTCTTTCGCGGCTCCTCGGTTGTGTTTGCTGTGAGGACTATAATGTTTGTTTTCTTTTGGATAGGCAAGTAATTAGGAAATACAATGTTGGTGATTTTTCTTTCAAAAGACAGGTCAAAGCCTCTTTTAGCATCTTTGAACTTATTATCAATTACCCCTCCAGAAAATCTTATCATTAAACTTGAAAGAGATTTTCACTTATTTCTTGCAGCATACCAGCTTTATATTTCAAAGCATGGAAACTAAGAGATCTGCATAATTTACCTAATAATATGTCGAGAATGTAGTTTTAGGATATGGTTATCCATATGATCATTAATTGATATTAGAAACAGAAAGCCATGCTAATTTATGTTTCCTTGATTGAGATTAAAAGCTATATGGAATATGCTGGTTTGTATATCTTTAAGCACCAGTGGAGAAAATAATATTTATGGATATTTACTATCTTGTTCAAGTTAATATATTTTCTTCAGCAACTAAGTCCTATCAAAGATTTCTAGAAACCTCTTATGTTAGAATGGAAGGTAATTTGTGTGAGATTTTTCATGCATGCATTTATTTGAGGTTCTGGAGTTTTGACAATATAGTTTGGTGTGGGGATTTCAACTTTCTGAAGCTTTTATGTTATGCATGATTTACTATTGACTATGTTCAATTTCTGATATCTGCAAACATTCAAAGCATCTGATATACTATCTGTATGTGACTGCATTCTCTAGGAGTTTAATGTTCAAATCTGTATATCATAGCTTTCACTTTTTCTGCATGTTATGTATTGAACTAAATTAATGATCAATTTTTTTTATGTAAGGCGAACATCTTATGTTCATAGGTTTGTGCTTTCCTAATGAAATGACCGTTTATATCTTTTATGTTATTAAGATGTTTTGTGAAACTTGATCTTGGGTTATGATTTACGTGCATCGACTTTGGGGTTTGATACAGGTTTTATGTGGCTGAAGTTCTACTTGCTCTAGAGTACCTACACATGCTAGGGATCATTTATAGAGATCTCAAGCCAGAAAATGTATTGGTAAGAGACGATGGACATATTATGCTCTCAGATTTTGATCTATCTTTAAGATGTGCCGTCTTTCCGATGCTGGTACACACAACAGAGATGGACTTACTTTTAACAAAGAACCCTACATTGCCCATTGAGCCTTCTTGTATCGAGCCTACCTGTCTGCAGCCAACTTGTTTTTCACCGCGTTGCATAGGAGTTGGAAGATCTAAGAGCAAGAAAGCAATTGCAAATAATCTCCATAAGCAGGATACTCCACTCCCAGAGCTCATTGCAGAACCTACAAATGCCCGATCGATGTCGTTTGTAGGTACTCATGAATATTTGGCACCAGAGATTATCAAGGGTGAAGGCCATGGAAGTTCTGTGGATTGGTGGACATTCGGGATATTTCTTTATGAGCTTTTATTTGGCACGACTCCGTTTAAGGGTTCCCAAAACCGTGCTACCTTGTTCAATGTCATTGGTGAGCCCCTAAAATTCCCTGAGAAGCCTGCTGTTAGTTTTGCGGCAAGAGACTTGATCAGACGTTTGCTTGAGAAGGAGCCCCAGCAGCGACTTGGATTCAATCATGGTGCTGCTGAGATTAAGCAGCATCCATTTTTCCGGAGCATAAATTGG
Source organism: Pontederia paniculata (assembly GCA_001647135.1). Lineage (NCBI taxonomy): Eukaryota > Viridiplantae > Streptophyta > Magnoliopsida > Commelinales > Pontederiaceae > Pontederia > Pontederia paniculata. The sequence goes on along the minus strand of LTAE01002641.1, from coordinate 15,867 downwards.
GCGCTCATACGATGCACAAAGCCACCCCAGTCACCGAAGGTTAAGAATGATATTCTGGCAGGTGGATTTTCATCCCTAACCGAGGAAGATTTGTCTCGTGTCGATTTGAAATCCAGTGGCCAATATTTGGACTTGGAGTTCTAAATTGTTCCCATGTATCACATGATTTACCATTTTTTGTTCTCCCATTCTCCCTTTGATGAACCTGCAACTGCTTTTTTCTTTGTTTAGGATTTATTATTCCTTCGTCTCTTTTTGTATATACAATGATTTTCTCAATAGCGCACTGGGAGTTAAAATCGGAAGCCTTTTGCTTTCAGCTTGGAAGCTCATGTAATGGAATCTTCGTTCCCTCAGCTGCACATCCTGCTTACGGTTTTGACTGCTCCTGCCTCCATGATTGGTCGTGGATGGGAATAAGTATAAGATGGGAACACCGGTCTTATTGATTTGTTCCAAACAGTTGAAAAAAAAAATACTAACAGGTGGGGAATTAAAGTGGACATTGAACGTCATCCATTGCCAAAGCTGATGATGTTCCACCAATTGCAGCACATATTTTTTTTCTTTTTTTGTGGCCACAATTTTTTACTGCTTAACATTTTCCAATTTTCTTTATTTTTACAATAAGATTTTAATATTAATATATTATTAAAAATGTTTTTAATGGAGGTGTACTTTATTTAAATAGGGCATATCATGTGTCTTATTTTTTGAATTTAAGATATGTAATTGATAAAAATAAATAGAAAATATGAATATCAAATAAATTATTTATTTTTAATTATATATTTTAAATATATGATGTACCCTACTTAAATAGGATATACTTTCATTAAATTCAACATTACTATAATAACTATGTATCAATATAAAATTAGATTTGTTTCAGCATGTTTTTTTTCTAGTACTGTTTTAACATATTTGATCCTTAAATTAATATTTTAATTTTGCCACTGCTCTAATTATTTAATTAGTTAAAATATTTTATTTTTCTTAATAAATAAATGGTATACTAAGCTTGCTAGTTTACGGTCTACCGTAATAAGAGATGGAAAAAAAATCATGGGTAATGGTGCACACTTCCGAACTCTCAAAAATAACAAAAGTTTGAAGTTTGAACTCGATGGCGTTACATTTTTGTAACATTTGAGTACACATACTTGTATTATAATATAAAAATGAAGAATTTTAAGGTAAATATATATGAGCTTATATTTGTGTCACGCAGTATATGCTGCCAAGCGAATCAGGATTTTGGGCCGTGGCCTTTCAGATTATTCTGTTGCAGAAAAAATAATGACCCTTAATATTTGCTTCACTTCCGCTGAAAAAAAAAAGAACAAAAAAGGGGGTTTTGAAATATCAAATATCCAGCAAATTAGATAACGGCGTCGACAGAGAACCGTTAAAAGTTGAACATAAGTTTCGCGTTGGCTCCGTCAAATAGATACCAACAACCACGGCGACGTCAGTAGAAGGAATACGACGAATACGATGCCTCATATCTGCCCTTGTCTAGAATTTTCCTCTCCCAATTCTTCCTATCAATTCACCCCCACAATTTTTTTTTAATCTTTTTATCTTCTCTTCTGATTGATCCTTCTGAGGCCGGGGATCCGTAGAAATCCCCGACCCCCCAATTCGTGCCATAAATTTGATTACTTCTTCCTCCTGGATTTTTTATCCAACGAGAAGAGGCGGAGAGGAGGAGAAGGATGGTGGACTTGTCCCTCATGGCGCCCTCCGCCGCTCTGCCTCCGGCCATCCTCCACCCGGATCAGTGCACCCGCAAGCTTCCCAAGGTCTTTTATTTCTTCCCCAATTCCCGGCTAATTTTTGTTGTGTGTAGGTTTACTAAAATCAGTATATCTCAACGAGTTATGCAATGTAAAAAAAAAGTTTAGTTCTTGAATTCCAGGTAGCATTTATCTCGATAATTGTCCAACTTTCCTAAGCGTTTTTAGTGATATACACCACTTGATTGGATGGTATGTTGTGCAAATCTTGATATTTTACACTCAACTTAGCGACATGTTATGATATTTGTATCTAAGACTTCTATTCGTGGCTCAGCGCGACCAAGGCGAATCTTTGATGATTAATCATATCTAACTAGCAACTAGTTAGAGTTAATCGAACAAAAAGGCCACATTGTAAATTAGTTGTCATGAGGTTATTTCTCAAAGTTCATCTATCTCTGTGTATCATGTACCTGGAAAATTCACATCAGTTATTCGTGTCACAGGAATTTCAAACTCTGCTGTCACTTAATGCTGCAAAAGAGTATGCAATGAATTCTGGATCGCTACAGTTCGATGCACAACATGTTGATGCCTTTGGCAGACAAGCGATAATGTTGTCAGGTCATAATCGGACATCTATATCATCTCCAGCTGCCGAAAAGCCTGTGCTCATTGATATACAAGGTTAGCATCTTCCTTGGTTTTTGGTTATATTCACCCTGGAAATAACTTTGAAAGGAAAAGTTGTTAATCCTTTTCTTCTAGCTATTTTTCCATATTTTTCTGGATATATAGAGAAAGTCATGAGTCATGGCCTATGATGGTTCATTGATTTCAAGATTATAATAGTAATGGCAAATCCCTCCCAAAAATAAATCATGACAGATGATGTTGGCAAATAGTTAGCCAACTAGTCGATAGTGAGATTTGTCAGTCCTCATTTAACATTTCCATAAGTTACAGATTCTGTTAGACATGGAGCAGGAGGTTGTTGTAGAATTAAAATAGTAGACTGCTTGTGGTTACTTGCAATGCTTATTAGTTTAACTCCCTATAACAATATAAAGTGAATTCATTGAATATATATTTGTAGTATAGGCAGAACCGACAGGGTTTATGCATTAAAGTGCATGTACACCTGGAATCGAATATCACAGTTGCAGGATGACTACAACTTCTTTTTTACGGAAGAATGAGTATATCTATGTACACAAGGATCCTGGATATTCTTTCTATATACAGAAAAGATTCAGGACAAAATGCATCTGGAAACATAGTTTATTAAGAGGGTTTCGGTATCGTGCTTGCTTATACGTTTTCTTTTTTTGGGACAACACTTGAGGTTAAGTATGCCCTTTTCCTCTAAGCTTACCCTTGTATTTATTAAATTGTATAATATTCATGTTTTGGTTGAAGGAGTCAATAAGAATTTTCTTGATAAACTATTTTGAAATTTTTATAAGATGTTCTCAAGTTCATGTCTGAGTAACATATGATTTATGCAGTAATTTTGATATGTGCATACATTGTATCTTGTGAGGCTGGGATTCATTTTTATACCCTTATTGAAACAGATTCACACCCTGACTCAGTACATTTCAGTTTTGGGATTGCTGAAAAATGTATTCGACATGAGAAAATCCTGAAGTTTCTCATGTCCGGATCAAATTTAACAGAGAAAGAAGGCTTAGATGTTTCTCTCCTTTCTGACCTTATGGGCTATCATACTATGGCTATCGACATGTCACCACAGTCACACATTCATATGGATGATAAGTTTTCTCTCCATAACATGGAAATGAATAATTTCCAGCATTCGCTATATCCGCTAAACAAATTCTACATCCCGGAGCCTCTAATGGATTATGTAGAGAATTCGTCTCGTAGTTCAGTAGTCTCAGTAAATCCAGATGGACGGCTTCTTTTGACGGGCTCTGGGTCTGAAATGAAAGATCTACTCTCAGTTGTTGCTGAGTTTAGCATGCCTAAAAGATCAACAAGTGGCTGCAGGCACGCAATGCTGGTTCCATACTTCACGAGGTAAATTATTTTATATTTTTCTGAAATTATAACCTGATATTCTAAATAAATATATATAGTTGATTATTATCATCTCCATAGCATTATCAATTGTTCTTCCCATTAGTGTTCAGGTGCACTCATGTAACTTTACTAGTCCTTGTGGTCTTAAATATTGGTTATGCTCATCAATCTCAAACAGTCAAACTAATCAGCTGGTGTGTTGAATGGTGGAGTCTAATTATGAAGTTCTAAGGCTTTCAGCTGAATGGACATCTTGGGAATTTTTTTTTTGTCATTTTGGATTTCAGATGCAAACATGTTTTTAATGCAAACTATCATGAGTTTTTTCCTTTTTTTTTCTTGTTCTATTTAGGAAAAGGAGACTTGAATTCCACTTCACTTCTCTCCTTTTTAATCAATATTGTATTGCTTCTCTCCATACAGGAGGGGTCGCAAACATGCACAGATGAAAAATCAGCTGCCGTCTTTAGATTTGCAAACTCAAACGCCTCCGTCTCTTAAGAGGTATGATTACTCTGATAAATGAGTTTAAGTTCATTCTCTTTGGGGTTTTCCAGTCTTTCCTTCATATCATCTTCCATGTCTCTGATCTTTATATTGTCAGCCCTGACAGCATTGAGCTGAAACAACTGCATAAGAAGAAAAAGAACAAAAAAACTGGGAAAGAGCAGGACTTTATCCATAGGAACTATTTCCATGCTTCTGAAAGCCTTCTCTCCATCATTTTGGACAAGAACCTAGGTAGCACAACAATTCTTTCACTGAAGAAATCAGCTCCTGAGATTAGCGAGTTGCTCACTCAATTCTCTGCTGGCATTGCTGGTACTGGGCTCGCTGTCATTTTCTCTGTTTTGTCCAGACTGGTTTGTGGAAGAGTACCTTTCTGTTCAACGAGACTATTGAACACTGGACTTGGTCTTGGGCTCTTTTGGCTTTCGTGGGCTATCAGTGGCTTAAGAAATACCATTATCTCCATCACCAAGAACTCGAGCCAGCTGAAATTGAACGAGGAGGATATATCTGGGAAATTACAGAGAAGCATGAATGATATTCTGTTCAGAGTTGTAACTTTGGCTGCCGTTGCTATATTGAGGTTTGCATAAGATTAAGGTTTAGCGTTCTTCCTAGTTTCCCTGTTCTCCCCATATTTCTTGTGACTAAAGCTCTGAACAAAGAATTTTGTGAAAGCACACAAGAGGAAGTGTATTGTAGAGAGACACTCCGGTATAACATTTTCTCCTTCAATGTCTCAGTGTCATCTTTTGTCTTGCGTTGCTTATGCTAATTGTATAGTGTAACATGTAATATTGAACTCTGTTGCTTGAAAATGAAATAAATTTTATTTTCTCGCCTTCCCCTCATTTGTCACAAGGAAATTACAAGGGTTTTAGGTAAAAGTGGCGAAAGATGTGGATCACCTGAGCAGCAGCTCATGATTTGCAAGTTACGATCAGTAATTATTACAAGGTAACGCTTCTCTTCTCATGTGTTCTCCGGACATGGAATGTTCAAAGGTTAACCCTTTCACTTTCGGAATTTAAACAGACAATTCTTTTTAAGTTTTTTTTTGGATTACTTTTCCTTTTTATATTACAATCCTTTTAAGTTATTTACCATTTGATGTGCTTTTTTTTTCCTTTATTTATGCAAGAATGCAAATGACATCAATTTGATGTATTTCTGCATTATCCTTTTATATGCTTGAAGATACTGCATCAAAGATTCTGAACAAGATTTGGATAGGTTGAGCAAATACAACATTCCAAATGAAACGAAACGCAGATATGGGTACATTACTCAGAGATTTCTTTGATGGTTCCCTACCAATTTCCATACTAATTCCTGCAACTTTATAACGATATGTACTTCTTTCGGTTTGGGGTTTCGTCAATGATCATGGGTGCAATTAAGTAGAAAAAGACCATTCAGGAGCAAGTGACAAGTTCATGATCAGATTAAAGAAAGAAGAAAGTTTACTTGACATGCCGAGAGAAAAATAAAAGGACAACACTAAACATGAGGATATTGCACAAGATTGAGCCAATGCACAAGGTGTATTGAAATGTACAAGCCGATCATCAATTTTTGGATAAAATTTTCAAATAATCATCTAACTTTAATCTTTTACTAATATGGTCATTAAGTTTTATTTTATGACTATAAAGTTCTTTCATAATTGAAGCGTAATCATATTAATCGATTAATTGTTGATATATCGTCGCTCTCCTTCAAAACAGTATTAATAATATATTTTTTATCTCTTCCACATGAAAAAACTAATAAATAATAATACATAAAAATATTGATAATAAAAACTGTAAAAGTAAAGTTAGGAAGAAAAAAAGAGGTCACTTTTGTTCAACCTCTTGCTAGCGGCGAGAGGGCCGTAGCTGAGATCCAATGAGTCAAGAGGGGAGAGGAGGGCGGCGACCCTCTTCATTGTCGGCAAGGGGCGACTGCCGCCCCTTTTTTATATTTATAATTTATAATTTGTTAATAATCAATTAATTAACTATTTTTTTAATTATAATATTTATATGAAGGAGAGAGTGTTTGGTAAACACAACCTTGGCTTCTATTCTCTTCGTCTATCTAGACACACTTTAGGATGGTGTTTGATAAAAGATTTATTATTCACAAATTATTCTAATGATGTCTTTTTGAATGAAATATAAACAAAGAAGAATAAGATATAAAAAAAAGGTTTTATTGTTATGGGAAGAAAATGAGTGTTAGCTATTCATGCCTTTTAGAAGAAGTAAATTATTAGAACGGTTATCTAACTTTTACGTGCTCTTACTTAGATCATTAAATTTTATTTTTCATTTAACTTAAAAAAAATTTCACCCTACCATCGATTTTTAGAATAAAATGCTTATGTGAATAACACAGACGTATTTTTCTCTTTCTACCAAATAATAAGTACATCCTATGTGTCAAAAATATTAATAAAACTAAAAAAAATTGCCCTCGCCGGCGATGGCCCCCTCGATCGATCGATAGTGAGAGAGCGCGAGAGAGTAGGGAGAGAGAAGAATAGAGTGACGACCCACTTTACGCACGAGGAAAGAGGAAGAGGGGGAAGACCTCTCTCCCTCGCTGGCGACGACCTCGTCATCGTTGAAGGAGATAAGGGGGTTGTCGGACCCATTTTTTTAAATTTCTTATTAATTTATTTTTTTACGTAAGAGTGAATATTAATGTGTAGAAAAAAAAATGTATATAATAATATTAATCGACAACGGAGAGAAATTATTTTTGGCTCTTGGAAATCGATAATAATCGATCAGAATGACTGCACGTAAAACGATTTTCAAATTTCAAATTGAATGACCATTTATAAAGTAAAATTTAGCGATCGAAGTAAGAATACATAAAAATTAGATAACAATGTAATTTATTTCATTTAGGAGAGTAGTTGTTTAAGTTTAACATAATTTTTTACTGAATAAGTAAACTCATTGGAATCTTATAACATTTTAAGTCTGTTTTGGCTTTATTCAAGTCACGATCCAAATTGGGTTTAGAAGTCTATTGTAAACTTGTAATCTCCGGTCTAATCCAATGCCAATGTTAGACCAAGTCTTTAATGAACTCATGAATTTGCCTCTCGAATTATACTATGCTTAGGAATTAGGATCCATATTCACGATTTTAGAGTAAGATAATCTCAGGATTAACTTTGTATTGTAAATAACTTGAATTGGGTCACCATCGATCTTTCATCGAATGATTCTTGAGAAAAAATAATTATTCAAGACACAGTGCACTCAAGTAAAATTGTATTCATATATATATATATATATGTATATATATATATATACATACACACAACAATTAATAAGTATGGGTAAATGATTGATTTTTTTTTTGTCATATTTTACATAACTGTCAAACTTATAATTCAACTTATTGCAATTACATTTATTATATATTTTTATAGCATTCAAGGTCAGGAAAAGACGGTGCAATTAAGCACTTCACAAGTCAAACACATCATGACATGAGCATTTTATCTAATAAGCATACCCAACAACCTTAATCCAGTGCCAATAATTAAGAACAGCAAAACAAGCAATTTTTTTATTTGTTTTAATTTTAAGTTCTATTTTGCAAATCAAGAAAAAGGGACATGGTCTTAAACACGAAACTTGGTACTGATTATAGCAGTGGCCGTCATCATCAGAGACATTTCTATCTCAAAATGTTAAACTAGATTCGAGAATAGAACAATTTTTTTCTAATGATACCAGAATGTCAATTGCATGAGAGTGCCACTCGCAAAAGATGTACACTTGATCTGTCATATGAGAGCATGTAAGGAAGCAAATCCAATGGTTTCAGTGTCTCAGTTACATCAGTAACTGAAAGATCATTGTCAGCAACTACTCTGAGAAAGTAGTCAAACGTCTTTGAATTCCTGATAACAGTGGCGATATATGCAACTGGAACTTCCTTTTTCTCATTGTGCAACACGTCACCCTCGTTCTTTGGCTTCAGAAGGATGGAAAGAACTCGAACTAGATGAGGTATGCAAAGTGGATCATAGATTATGTCTGCACCCAATCTGTCAGAAAGAAGAATAAAATCTGGAACATCAGATAACATGACACCATTGCCAAAGCTTCTATCTAATGCAAAACCATTTATCAAAGCAATAATTTAAATCGTATAGAGCATCAGACTCATTTCATTATATAAAATCCACAAACTAAATGCTCTAGCTAATGGTAGTTGATAGACGTAGGAATGAGGAAAAGAAAAAATGAGGAGGCTCATCATTGGATCTATAACTTACACTATCTCGGGTTGGTAATTTTGAAGCTCATACTCATCTGCAGACTCCCATTGCAAATGTTTACACTCGACCTGAAAATCACTGGTTAAATAAAATTGTAGTAAAACCACCAGTGATGACTATATGCACACATTTGCTCTTTTTTTTTATAGGGAAAAAGATGCTAACTATTCTAAAAAAAGATGCTAACTACTTTGTTAGGTATCTGTCTATATTATATCAAAAGGATAACAAGTACAGGTGTATGGTGCATGCATTGGTTCTGAGCTCAGCAAAAGATGTAAGCAGAGATGATAAGTAAATATCAATAGATCTATGTGACAAAAAGACAAAAGAAGAGTTTACTTACATGACAAACTGAAAGAGTAAATCCAAATGTAGCTAAAAGTTTCCAACAATATTGGAGTATCATAGAAATCTCAATGGTCAGTTCTATTTTGCCATATTTACAAAAAAGGCATAGCAGGCTGTCATTCTAGCACAATTAGACATGATTTAGGAGACTAATTTGTAGAGAATGATTGATATTTTTTTTTCGATAAGAGGAATAATTGATAATCTTAGTTAAAGATTTTATAAAGTTATATGAACAAGAATATATGGAATGATCTTGTGCATCTAAATAAGAATTTTGTTATTTTTAATTTGAATTTTAGCTTTTTAATGAAGAACTTGAAATTTTTAATAGTGCAATATTTAGAAATAAACAAAAATGTAATTAATATATAAGCTATCAATTAGAAATTTAACTAACCAAATTTAGACTTTTAGAATATATTTCTGATGCCATGGTTGCAGATAAGTGGTTGAGTTCCAAATTGAGTTTCATGTTTTCCAAGCTTGATATGTCACCATCAGTAAGTATGACCTGCAATGCAAAGGGAAATGAGCAAATTCCACAAAAGAAAAAAAAAGTGATGCAAACATGGTTTATTAGAACATACAGTCAACAGATATCAAGTGGAACATGAAAATCATCACATGTTGCTATTAGAAAACTAGAAATAAAATAAGATTTGATTGGAGTTTCATTATGTTGCTAATATGACACGAGACTAAAGATAGAGGTTTGAACTTAGAATCCTCGTCATTCTTTTAGCAATAATATTCATCAAGTATCAAGATATGTACACCAGTGGTCCGGTTGAGCAGCATCCTGATGGCACGGCCATTGATGAGCTCAAACTCAAATGCCTTTCTGAAATTTTATATTGGTCATTCATATTTTGCAATTATAGTTTTCCACGTGCCCATTTTCAAATATATGCATTGAAGAACAAAAACCTAGTCCAGTGTATGTCATAAATGTACAATCAACCTCAAGTAAGAATAAGTAAAATCAAATATGAATTGTATTTCTCGTCTAAGTTTCACAACCCAGTAGTCGGGGTTGACTGTAAAATTATGGGTGAAAGGAATATGGTAGTATCATACCTTAGAAGCACCAACCTGGGTAAGGGTAATGCCAACCAAACCAATACCAGAACCGACCTGCTCATGAATGAAGCTAAGACATGATTAAGCTGAAGGCCCAACATAGTTCCAGTATGATAATGTCATAATTTTCTTTTCGAATAGATAATAATATAAATTACTTCAAAAGAAAGCAACCCCCATCTCTTCCTTTTCATCGGATTGAGAAATAGTTACCTTGTAACTTAATTTTTTTTTTCAGTCAAAATTGCACTTGATGTAAAGGTATTTCATTATATCATACTTCAGATAGAGAGTTTTTACTTATTACTATTGTGACATATAATCAGAGTATGAATTCTAAGTACAAATACTTTATCAGATTCACTGTACATCTTACCTCAAAACATAATTTATTTGCAAACATCTCACTGTACGAAATTATGAACTCAGACAAAAAAAGACTTGAAGGCCAAAGCGCACACCTGTGGAACCAAAGTGTTGCAAATTAATTTGCAGAATAGCTGTATAAATAATTGAAAAGAATACATGGATAAGGAGAAACCATAAGATCCCAAAATCAGAAACAAAAGGGAAAACTGGAATTGAGAAAACAAGCCAGATATGTGTTCAGATTTTTTTTCTTTAAATTAAAAAACCGATAAACCAGGAGGAAGATTTTTTTTTTAGGGCAACAAAGAGGAAGTTCTGTACCAAATGCACTAGTTGAAATTATGTTACATAAAAGAGTTACTTAAACAGTTCCATGTATCTGGCATTAGAATCTTAATAAAGAATGACTATTAGTTGAATAGTTTACTTCAAAGTTTAGTAGGTATTTTGTTCTTGAACATAATCATACACGGAAATTCAATGTGCATATCTCTAGCCTTTTATTCAACTATCAAAATTCTAATTGATGGAAGAGAGAGTAGGAGATACCCAGTATCTCCCTCAAGCATATTAAGTGAACAATGCAGTGAGACAGAGAAGTCCATTGAACTCAAAGATTTGCAACCTGTAAAATCTTTATAAGTTAGAGCATGTCATCAACGTGAGTATATTTATAACTAAGTTGGAGATGCTTACCAGGAGAAGAAAGAAAAGAAACACGTCTGCGGACTGTATTGCTTTCTTCTAGTGAGCAGTCCTCCTATAGGAGGGAAAATTAGGAATATAGCAAAGACACCAGCCATTAAGAGTAAACTAAGTACAAGTACATGGATCTTTTAGCCATGAATAAACTGACAAAAGGAAAAATATTAAACAACAAATTCATATGCCTGGATCTATAGATAATCATATAAAAGTATAGGGAAATTTTAGCAAACAAAAGTACTTTTGTTAGGAAAGTATAAGCATTAGGTATAAACTAAAAAAAAGAGATGGCTGATTTACTAATTGCAGAGTCAGATAGTAAGCCAGTTTTTCATAGAGTCCCTCCACTACATCACCAACTGATTCAGAAGCTACAATGACCTTCTGGAGAAAATTCTTTATGTATTTGTGGTTACATGCAGAGCCCCTTCCCTCCTACATAATTACAACATTGGGATTGGATATTAGCATAGTATCCAGTTAGATAAAAGCAATAACTCTTGGGCTTGGATCAAGCAGAAACGATGAAATTCCACCACTTACAATAGTGACAAGTTAACAACAATGATCATGCTTCAATAATTTGTTAATATACTATTATTTCTAAACAACTTGTAGATGCATTAAAACTTTTTTTTTCGAGAAGATGTATTAAACTCTACTGCCTCTAGATAATGGGTTCACAAGATGAAAGGATTAAGGACGTCTTGAATATGAAAGTTTATAAGAGAGTAAGTACTTAAACTCCTCCAGATCTGAGACGAAACATTTTATACTTCCTCACTTATAAACCAACCCTCATAACAGAAACACAATGTCAGACTGATAGAAAACTTCTAGCAACAGTAACAGTAACTAACTACTTTAACTACCACTACAAGTATATAAGCTGATCGATACTGTGATGATACACAAACATGAATATGTTGAAATGATATCATAGCCTTAAGAAATGACAAAAGAAAAGGAAAAGATACTGCTTGACGGCACTTACGACGTCAGCTATACATTTCTCCAAAATGAATGTTTGAACCATCGGTGTGATTGTTCCTCCACCTGCTTGTCTACAAATGCAAACGGAAACATACATGCAGCGAATTTAGTGGCTCTTTTCAGCAATAGCAGCTTCAATGAACTTGCAAAGAATATGCAAAATATAGACTGCGTAACATCTCAAGTCATCTTCTTTGCTTCAAAACTGTAAAAGTTTATAAGTTATCTCAACTCATCTTCTTTGCGTAATAGTTTCAGAGAGTCCAAACTCTCGACAGTGAAACGCCAATCTATTTGGCTTTGGCATTTCGACAAACATACTGTGAGCATAGCCACAAGAACAAAATGTAAAAGGAAGCGAACCTGGCGAGTGAGATCACGAGGTTGACAGGCTCCACGGCCAAGAAAGCCGACTGCAAATGCAGCAGCGTAGTCGAATCCGCAGCTCTAAAATGATCGCTCCCGCCATCTTCCATTCTCCGAATGGTGCGGCTTATAATTAGTCCATATTTATAATTACAATTGGTTAAATTTCTATGGAAGGCCCCTATAGAATTTTGTGTTTACACATTACACCGCGCCGCGGTATCCTTATTTATACTCGTATCTTTTTTTATTAGGAAATAATCTTAATGAAAAAGAAAATAGAGTGATTTGGGATATTGAGTTATGGGGAAGCTTGTTTCGATGAAAATATTTCTATTATTTTTAGTTTTTAATAATTAAAAATATTTTTTTATTAATTAGAAAATTAAGATAGCTTTTGAAAAAAATAAATCTTTTAAAATAAAAAATATTTTTCTCAAAACCATATTATTTTTATACTTAAGATAAGTTTCTTCGTCTTCAAATCATATATTAAATATATCGAGGAAAAAAACTAGTTTTCTTAAAATCACTTTCTTAAAGATTTATTTTTTTACTAATTTATTTAGTTAATTTCAATTTTTTTTCCTCTCAAGCTGCGACATATCTACAAAGTCATAGAGTTGCATTAGAACCTCTCACAGTGACATATATTATAATTTTATCATCAGTGAGTACTAAACGAATTTTTAAACATAAAATTTAGGAGGATTTAGATATTTCCCATCCGCATAACACCTCCAAAACTTTGCTAATCTTTAACATCCCCCCTCATTATCTTTTTCATCATTTTTTTTAAGTTTCATATATATATATATATATATATATTTAAGTATATTTATTATCCAACTTTAATTTTTTTCCCTGTTTTTTTATTCTTGGGCAATGCTAAACGCTATTTGCAGATGATGATCAATTAATCGCACATGTCAAAAAGACTAATTTTTCATGATTCTGTCATGTTTCTTGGATGTTAATGGATCAAATTATGTGCACAATATTTACTAAAATTTGTGCGTCTTCAAATTGAAGAAGATTCAATGTTGTCTCATAATTTTGAAGTAAATAAAAAATTCATGCAAAAAATAAATAAAAAAATACATGAGAATTATACCATGCATGCAAATAAATACGTCATATATATGCACCATAAAAGGAACCGAATAAAACATTTCTAACACCATTCAAATTCACTTCCCAGGACATCACCATAATGTTCTTAACACATAACATAAAAAAGCACAAATAATTTTAACACCATACAATTACCAAAATTATAGTATCATGGCAGCTTCAAAATTTTCAGTGATTTGTGCAAAATAATCTAGCTAGATAATCTGATTTTTATTTCTTCATGTATCTCGGGCTAAATTCATTAAATTAAAAAAATTGATAGAGGAGGCTTAATTATAAAGGTTTACCATGATCAATGAATCTCTAATTGATGATCGAGTAAAAATGATATTCACATGCATTTATGGCAGGGACAGGGGACCAAAATGCCAACCATAATTTAGAAGGGTGTAATGTCAATATAAAATAAGAAAGAAGTAAAATAAAAATAAACAATTAATAAATAACAAATAAGAGAGAAAATTAGAAATATAATTAATTATGTCTATCTTTTTTCTTCTAATCAATCTTTTTACTCAATTTGTTTAGTGTTTTCACGAGTCATGTTATTTTTTTATTATCAAAACCCATTAGAACTAATGGATAAAACTCTAATAGATAAATAAAACTTAATTTGATACTTATTAAATATATGCTTTATGTTATATATGTTGGAGCACCATATCCATGCAGCTATATAAAGATAACAATCTTTCTGTTGTAAATATGATAGCCTCTTATTAACTACCCATGTAGATAATCATATCACTAGATTGTTGTCATTAGTCTAACTACCTCATGCCATGTATATAAATAGTGATGTGAACGATCAATATACATATATACATTTAATATCTAGCAGAGAGGACTATGCATAATCTCCCACAAACTTCACTATGCCCTCTTTTGCTTAATCGTATCATAATCTCTCTCAAGTTGACCTCTACCAACTACTTATGGAGCCCCTTCACATACGATGATCCTTCAATTAACTATGTAGCTACAAAATTCAAAGAAAGGAGGTTCTTCGGTTACCTTCTTCTTACAGAATGCAAAATCTATAGTCAATGAACTTGCAGTTGTCGGTCATCTAATTTCTCTGGCTACTTCCAGTGCAATCATCTTTAACAACCTTAGTCCCACATTCAATGACATGGTGTCTTCTCTATATGCCGACTGTGCCCGTCGAGTTTGCAGAACTTCACAATAGTGTCCAACAAAATGTGACACTCGCTGATGCACCTATCACTCCGACTGCCAACATTGCTCAATTTGCACCCTCATTCATAAATAAAGGACTTGGTCATGGTCGGGGACGTGGATGCGATTGTCAGGATCTCTACCTAGTGTGTGGGCACTTTGGACATAGCTCTTACAGATGTTACTATCATCGTCCTATTGCGACTCCAATCACGCCATATGCGCCAATGACATCACCTCTGCCTCATACGTACTCCATTCTTGGACATCCTCCAGCCTCAGCGATCCATATTATCCTCCGATAATGTCAAGCCTCGGAAACTACATAGATTGTATTCCTTACTCAAGAGCCACGCACCATGTGACATCGGACTTGCAGGCCTTATCTCACTAAGAACCTTATCAAGGATATGATCATCTTTTTGCTGCCAATGGTATGTCACTCCCCATCCTACACGTCGGTTTCTCGCATTTATCATCTCCTTCCTAATGCTTGCCTTATCAAAAATCTTGCATGTGTCGCAAGTTTCTCAATAATTATTTTTTGTACGTCAGTTTGCCTCTGATGACAAGTACTACACTGAATTTCATTCTGATTTTTTTGTTGTCAAGGATCATCACTCCCACAAAGTCCTACTGCGTGCTCAAGTGAAATGGTCTTTACCATTTCTCATCTAAGGCGCCTCCCTGCAGCCAACTATTGCACATTTGTGGCATGATCGCCTCGGACATCCCTCTCATAGAGTCCTTCGACAACTTGTTAGCAAATTCCATCTTCGTAATTCCAATTTTGAGTCTACATGCGTCGCCTGCAAGCTGTTGAATCTAGGATCCCAAGATTGGTTTTGAATGATCACAAATTTGTAAGTGAACTCAGTCTGTACTAATGAACTTGTTTGAGTTGATTTCTGTAACAGAACATAGACAAGTTCAGTACAACAGTCGACCTGAGCTAAAGGAATGGGCGACCACTGCACACGTAATACACATCATGTAGAATCATGTGTGCAGCGAGCGTCCTAAGGATATAAACGGTCGACCAGTTGAAGGAGGATGGAGGTCATATTAACAGCAATGTATATGGAGGAGGAGGCATAT
>LTAE01002640.1:20694-42525 GCA_001647135.1 Pontederia paniculata | reverse complement strand
CCCTCCCTCTTAGTATCATCCAGATCCTACAGATCATTGACGACTTTGACATTTCATGTTTTTGGCACCTTCAAAAATCCTCGAAATCTTGTACCATGAAATTCTTATTCTTATTATAATAATAGCTGGAAAGAAGAGAAATGTCGCAATTTGATGAACTTGACAACAAACATTTAAAACTTCTTTCAAACTACTTCAGATAACAAATATATCTCCAAAAATATATAGTAAAAGTGAAACTATTTGACTATTCTTCATATCAACTATCCTTTTGTTTTGTTTGAGAATGTCTTCAGATCAACTTTCTGTTGCATCTTTAATCAAACATTCTAATGTCATTCCACAGTGATACTAATGAAGCGTCTCAGGTGAGCAAATTCTGGTTTCATGTTTTCACAATGTTGTTGCATTACAATTTCTGTTTTTTTTTTTTTTCTCTTTGAAGAAGAGTACAGTTTCTTCCTCCATTTTCTTAAAGGAAATCATAACAATAAAAGGGGACAGGGTGGTTAAGCCCAAAGCTACTTATCCGATGTTTTAATATGAATCAACTGAAGTAAACCATTATGCTAAACCAGTAAACTTCATCATGATCTCAAAATTCGAAGGCTGAATAGAGAAAGAAAACCTGAAACAAGCATGATATGATAACAATGAATTTATTAATTAACATAATGAAGCAGATAAAAATGCAATGGCATGCCTGAGATCAGAACCTCTCCAAGTCTCAAGAAAAACTGCAAATACTTTTGACAAATAAATACCAAATACTGGTTTCATCGAGGATATGATTGAAAGATCAAACATGACATGATTCAAATAATGTTTGATCAATACACATAACAGAAAAGCAAAATGTTGAATGAAAAATTGAAAAGGAACCTCGGATTTGTAAGGATCATCCTAATTAGACATTTTTTAGCTTCTTCATCTTTGAAGGTGGCCATCGACCCTTCTTCCTCAAGTGCCTCTTGCGTACAAGCCTCTTCCTCCGAAGCCTTAGCTTCTTGGCAAGCTTCATTTTCAGCTTCTGCTCAGCCATCAACTTTAACTTCGACTCCAAAGGAAGACTGTCCACTGGCGCGGTCTCTTGCGAGCCTACAGACAAAGCTGCATCAGACTCATTCTTTCCATCAGTCTCTGACGAAGCACGGACAATCATCAGACTCCTCTGCCCACTTGCAGAAGAACTCGAAACTCTAACTCCATTGAATGACCTGGAATGAAGATTAAGCTTATCTTGCAACCTCAATGCTGCAAACGCAGGAAGAATGATCCATGAATAAAAGCGTTCACATTACAAAGAAATAGAAGCAAAAACTTGAGGTATTAAAAAAGATGATGTATCATAACATGATGAATAGTTTGGATATCTTGATTAGGATTTTGCTTTAAAGAAAAGAGGTCCTCTAGGTCAGAAATTGAACTGTTTATATTGGACATGATAGCCAACCACCTGTGTTTAATACATGTTCAAGTCTCAAAACATGAAGATTAACAAAATCTTATCTTTGTAAGTTGGCAAATAATTATTGGGTTAAAATAGATTCAATTTGATAACCAAGATACATTTCATTAACATTTTCATTATAGACATAAGCCACAAAATGTTACCTTGCATACACATAGGAAACAAAACAACAGAATTCATATAAAATTACTAGATACACAACTACTGGAAACAATTTTTTTTTTGGAGGGAGAATAAACTGAATGAGGCTACGAATCCTGAAGACCTCGAACAGTTTGTAAAAATGCCTAAAAGAAGAATAAAATTACGCGACGACCAGTAAGATATTTTTTGGACAGAAACAGCAACCAAGAACATGAAAATGAACGAGCTTCTATGGAACTACAAATCAAAATTCGGGTATGATCCCTGAAGAGAGGAAGTAACGGATTAGAGAAACAACAAAAAGGAGCACATACTTACAAACATTGGAAGAAATGTGGAGCAGAGCTGCTGAGCGAGAAGAGAAAGGAGAAGGTGAAGGAGTTAAGGAGAGATGAGGAAGAAGGAGAGCCATCAGCTTCAGCTTGTCTTCTCTTCCATACACTGTGTGGAACTAGTGAAGCGAAGAAGCCAATTTCTAGGATAAGCCTTGTCGACCTCGGCTCTGTTACAAATTACGGGCTGATGGTTTCCTCCATGGCCCATTAAGTTGCAATCCGGACCCGATCTGGTAGATGCCATGCGGCCCATGCCACATCCAACTTCTTTTTTGGGCAGGAAACTCCTTTTAAAGTAAAGGTACATAAATTATATTTAGATGGCTGACACACGAAAAAATTATAAAGAAACTATAACTATTAATATTTTCACAATTTATATATAGAAATATATTGTTACCAGTAGTTAAATATATCTAATTTTTGGAATACATGTACATGATGTATATTTTATCTCCATATTTTATATATTTTATTTTTCAACCACAGGATCTTATAAATTTTATATTTATTAATGACATATTTAATTTCCATATTTTTTTCTATTATCGACACTATATTTATTTATTTTTTCACTTGTCCTCTTTATGTAAGGTTAGCTTTAAATTAGTAGAATATCTTCTCTTATTTTAAAATTTTATTTAATTATAAAAATAGTTATTAGACGAAACTACATAAAATAATTGATAACCAATGAGTGGTACGTGATACAAAAATTTTTTGGCACCACTACTGATTTTAAACATAGTGAATATGAATTGAAGCGAACATAAAACAAATTTTAATATTATAAAATCATTCAGAATTAATTATTAGTTGTTATATTAGAGAAAGTAACATATTAAGATAAGTAAATGTCAAATTATCAATAGTATTAATGAACAAAGAGAATTTACAAAAATGATATGTAAACTAAAATTATTGAGCAGATAAAAAATTATATAAGCATATAAATTCATATAATTACATTAAACTTTTTTACAAGCAAAATAAATTTATAAATGAATGACTAATGAAACTAATTAAAGAAATGTGAGCTGAAAAAATGTGGCAGAAGTAGATTTCAAAACCTAGCAAAGGGTTCAAATACGTGTGCACAAATCACCAAGACAACAACAAAATTGTGATAAAATTATTACTTATGTAATATGTAACCTTCCAATGCCTGCGCCTGGAGCCACAATAAGGCATCTGCCATCTAGGTATATTTCATTGCATAAGGGAATATAAAAAAACTAAGGAAATATTGAAAGCTTATAATAAAACAAATAAACATAATGAAATAAGTCTAACATGAATCCGCATCAAGGTCCAACGCGGGCCGTGTTAAATTCGAATACGAACTATGTTAAGGCCACAAATCATGTGGAGTTAGATTCAAATTAGATAATAGAATTTTATTCATTTTAAAACTAGTTGAAGCCCAAAAAAACCCCAACAAATAGCATCATATGGCATGAGAGAAATCCTCGTAGGTCATTATTTTTCTCTCCTTCACATAGCCATCGCAGATGTTCTCTGTCCATCTTCTCTCTTCTTATCTCCTTTTGGAGAAAAGGTAAAAATTTGATCTATCCCTCATATTCTAGTTCCTTTCTTTCTCTCTCCCTCTCTCTCGGATTCTTATACCAAGACATCATTAGGAGAAACGAAGGAAACAACAATAGCGCAGATCATGAAGGAATGGAGGCGAGAGATTTTGGAATGTGAAGAGAAAACAACCTAATGAAATAAGCATGCATTTAGGCGGATCTCTGTTGATATGTCTTTCTTGATACATAATTGCATGTTAGATTTTTTTTAGATATGAATAATTTATTTCTACGGATATGACTTTTGAATCCTTGCTTAATAATATAAATGCTAGTATTATTCTGATGTAATTACGTGATAACTTATGTACCAAATTTTGTATATTATTCACCTGAAACAGAGAAGTTGCAACCTTGGGCGATCGGCACGGATCGTGTCCTCCTCGGACATGGCCTACATCTGTAAGGACAAAACCCTAGAACCATGTCGTTCATATAACGCAACCTTAGAGATACCAGATATGGCCCTCATCGCCCTAACATGGAGAATGTGTCTTAGAGTATTTAAATAAGTTAATTGAATGCTAGTCAAGACATGGCCCACATCCTTCTCACAAACGACTGCGTCTACAGGGGCAAAACCTTTTATTCACACTAACTGTGAAACATGATCCGCGAACATGGTCTATGTGACAAAACAAATTTTAAGTCCCTTAGTATTTTGTATTAAATAACCGAATGTCAACACATAGGTGGAACATGATCACGTTAAAGCCTAACATGGTCCACGCCGAAAGGATAACCTACTGACATGACCTATGAACATGTCTCATGTTCCCTTGAAACAATGTTATAACTATCACCTCATGGATGATACATAGCATGTGTCATATCCTAACATGGATCGTGCTAACATGGCTCGTGCTAATAAACGAAATCCAGTAGATACTTTATAGCATCGAACATGACCTATGTTCATATCAGACACGGCCCATGTTCATATCAGACACAACCCGTGTCGACGAGATTGTATGACTTATTTTTTCCATCTTCTTGTGAACCTAAGATGTTGAGACATACTTAATCCCATAGTATGTTAAGGAGTAATATGTGAAAAAGAAAATGTTAGGTCGTAATGCATTGTTCTGTTGGGAGTTAATTATGAATCTTCACATTGTTAGGGCCAATAATGTAGTTGCAACAAAGCTATTTGGTATAGTTGTACAATAAAGAGGATTCTCGAGCATCCTACCATTTTTGGACCTTGTCATGGTTTGTTTACCACCACTGACCCTCTTATCAGCAAACCTCCAAAGAGCTCATCAGTCATTTCAAAGTCACCCCTAAAGTTATCATCAAAGTCACTAATGTGATAAGTCAAAGATAACACTAAAGTATTGCATCGAGCATTGCATAGAAAAGCAACTACAACATTGATCGATAACATTTCAAGAAAAGGAACCATAGCATGGATCCAAAGCATTGCACAAAAAGAAATCAGAATATTGCATAGTATTGTTGGAAAGGAAATAGAGCATTGACATGTGATGAAATATTGCATTACATTAATGATTGAAGATAACTATGTTTTATGATATTGTCTTAGCCTATTTCTCATGTTTTAATATATATTATAAAAGTTATATCTATTGTTATCTTACATATTGGACTTTATAGTTCACGAAAAAATTGCTTCCCTTATATTGGATTCCAAAGGGGTATGTTGGTTGGTGGTGTGTGTGACGACTAGTGCTCGTTGTGGATGCAACTTGCACATGGATAATGGTCCTTGGTCTAGATGTCTCTTAGTCTTAGTTTATATTGAGTTGTAATAGTCATAGCCTAGTATGTTGGAGACACTATAGTTTAATGTAAGACTTCCGCATTTTTATTTTATGAAAGAGTTTTAAAGTTTTTAGTTTTATATTATTTTGCATTTTTGGTTGACTGATCAAGTAGTAAAATCTATAATGAGCATAGCATAGATATGGTAGCGTCTCCAGTAGGGCATTCTAACATGTGACAGGATGTGCTTCTGCGAGTTACCATTAGATATTAAAGTCTAAAGTTGGACACTCCTAATGTCTCATTGTAATCAAAATCTCATGTGCAAAGCATCACAAGAAATCGTTGCGCCAACTAAAATTAAGTTAATGTTCGGCTGCAAAAGACTACAATGAGACTGATTTGTAATAAAAAAAATAATATTGACTAGATAAAAATATAATATTTCAAGGTTAGATAAGCTCGAATATTATCTTCCTAAACAAACTAGAATTACTTGAAAATGAAATTTGTAGATAAAGTTATAGTCATAACAAGTTTCATCTATACAAAAATCAAGCAAAAAAATTAGTAATTGACATTTTCATAATTATTGAGGATAAACCAATAACAAATAAATTCTATAAATTTTATATGTAAAACTCTAGGATATTCCTTTTGTATATAGGGTTCATCTAAAGTCCATATTGTTGACCAAGTAATAATGTAACTCAACCCGAGTCACAAAGGGTGCAATTCCATAATAACCCTAGTCATTTATTCAAGAATCATGTCATCTTTTGCCTCTTTCTATTAGTAATTATATTGATTAAAGTACAAAGATAATTAAATAGGCGAACAACAGCCAAAAATTGAGGATTACCAAGTGTATTGATTGTTAGGAAATTATTGCATGTATCATATCACATCACATCAAAGGGGCATGTACGTTGTGGAGGTAGTAAAACTACAGGTCTTCGGGCCACTATTCTTGTTGTGAAAGACCCTCCCCTATGTAGTGAAAAAGGTTCAACCATAAGGGTGCAATCCTTACTTGAAGCAATTGTCATAGCTTGATCACCATTGTTCATTGTACGTGAAAGTAACTTGGCACTTCCTAGATAAATAAAGTGCTTTTTTAGGACAACAAACAATAAAGATGGAAGGAGTTGAAAAATTATTTCCAACCAGGTAAAAAAGGTGTAATGCAATGCATTGGAAATCAAAGCACTATCATAGTGAAAAGTAAAGTAAAGAAAGACATCATAAAATAAAACAAAATATTATATCATTTGTTTAGGTTAATCCTTTTTGTAAATAAGTATGTCATAATTCTAATTGCCATGATTTATGGACAATCAAATGATCAAATGTTGATCAAAGATATGATTTGATCATGACCATCAAAAGGGAGAAAGTGGTTGTTGAGTTAGTTGCAACCACGTCTTTAAGATCTATGAGATCTCCAATCCTCCTATGAGTTTTATCTCTTATTCTTGAGTGTGAATTCCTCTTGATCTTGGTGTGACTCCATTTGAGGAATCACGTTTGTGATTCTTGGAGGGTGATCGAGATGAGCATTTAGATCAATCTCTTCGGGGTGAGAATCTCTCAGGTATGAATTTAATTAATCTATTCTATGTTAAATCTATTATATAGAACCCTGAGTGCATGATCTTGATAAGAAATCTTCATGCTAAATCAAAATTCCAACAAATACTTATGCATGATTTATTCTATTATGAATTTTATATTCAATTATATATTTTCTTGCATATTGAGTGTCATAGCTAATGAGAGAATTGTCTCCACTGCATTAAAATCCTGCAGGTTATTGATCTGGTTAGGTGAGAATGGTGGTGTGCCATGTCATAGGTCATTCTTGGCAGTGCTTGATCTCGTGCAGCCCCTAAACGTTTTCGTTCGTCTAGGGAAGCCTATTCCAATTATGCAGTGGAAGAACTTTGTTGAGGAATGTCTAGATGTTCTCATTTATCTAGGCCGCTCATGTTTAAACTTGGGCCTTTGGCACGACATTCACTAGATGGGCATCGTTCGGCACTATTGCACTAAGTAGACACTTCAAGGCACCTTGTCCCGAATAAGGCATTTTGACTAGTGCTCTTGGGCACTTGGAGGGCGCTTTGAACCGAACGTGACATTTGTTCACAATCAATAGTGTGTTGGTCCTGCGATTGAATCATGCACAACATTTTTAACAACAACATTGGAAAAGTGTCAACGCTTTGAAAGGCAAATGAG
Source organism: Pontederia paniculata (assembly GCA_001647135.1). Lineage (NCBI taxonomy): Eukaryota > Viridiplantae > Streptophyta > Magnoliopsida > Commelinales > Pontederiaceae > Pontederia > Pontederia paniculata. Next base: position 35,017 of record LTAE01002640.1, on the reverse strand, counting down.
CTATATTGCTAATTCAAAATACACTAGGTTCAACATGGTAGTTGTAGTATTCTTCCCCTTAATATACCACAGCCCTACAGAGCAGAGTGGTGATCCATGGCATGGAGAACCCTCTTCTGGGGTGCATCCCTTAATTACATATATAGTTACTATAATTCCACTAGTTAACTAGCAATAGAAACTATGCATAAATGTGTTGGAAAATGGTAAAATTACATGAGAAATGATTGAAAAATCATAGGATAACTTGGAATCGTTAATAGGATATCCTTTGAAAAATTCGAGCATGGCCCATAAGAATAAGATTGACGCTCGATGGTTGTGCAGTGCGGAGTTTTGGTGATGATGTCTTAATTGGGCCGATGGCGACGTTACATGATCGTAGTGCAGCCCTAAGTGAGCAGGCAAAGATATGGCACATGACACTCGAAAGTTGATGCTCATGATGATGTTGAATTGCACTTGGCATAAAGTCTCTAGTTGTTAAATTTTATTTTGGAGACTCATGTAATACTTGATTATTAGAAAGTTATTTTATTTTATATATCTCTATTGATCCTTCTTCCCAAAAATTTTAGTTCATGTCAATAGTCAAAGTCAAAATCAAAGTAATATTTATATTTAATAGAGTCCTATGAGTGTATAATTGTCTTGTGGCATGAGTGTATTTTTTACTTACACTAACTCTCCAACAAAATCACTTATTGTTTAATAGTTAAGATTAGTCTATAATGCCAATAATATTTTCCTTTTATAAAGATTGAATCATTTGAATGATTACGGCTAGAAAATTTTAGTATATCGCTTGATTTCTATGGTGAGTCAATGGGGATAAAACACATTATGAAATTGTTATCTGTTCCATTTTTCACGATGCAAAAATAGTGTATTTAAGTTTTTTATGCATGTAGTCCTTAATTTAATTGTGATTTATATCATTGATAGTTTATACTCAAAGATTTGATGATATTTTCATTAAATCGAATAGTGAAAAAATTTTAATCAATATTGGATTCAAAGTCCACTTCCATATAAATGCCTTACGATAGTGCTGATTAATTAAATGACATCACACATGATAACAATATGTAGAAATAATGAATTCAGGACATCAATTAACAATGTAACACCTTGATCAATTGGAAATAAAATAAAATAAGAACATCCATATTCACTTTGATAGTGAGAAGAAGAAAAAGGAAGAACACAAACTGTTTCCAAACAAGATGCAAGTCGTGTTCTACCAAAAGTGACAGATGATCGAGATAAATTCTGAATATACCCCTAAGAACACAAATTGTGTCCAAACAAGATGCGAGCCATATTCACTTTGAAGTTTTAATCCGTCTTGGACTCCACCCTAACCCTAGACCTACCTCTATATATACCCCTAGTTGTGGAGAATTAGCCCTAAGCCCACATAATTTCCCTCAAGCTGCTGGGATCCCTCTCCCTCTTTCTCTCCTCTCCTCTTCCCTCAAGGCCCTAAGGTAAGACAACTATTTTGTCTTTTTGTGTTCTTTTCTCGGGCCTCATTCCAAAGGACCTCTAACAAGAAAATCTTAATGATGAATGAGACAAGAAATTAAGGACCTCTAACAAGGTATCTAAGGGGGCCGTTAAGGTTGGTGAGAGATTAGGTTTATGTCTTCACTAGTTTTAATATCTTATTCATGAGATTTACAGAAATCATGTTTATGCAAGGCTTCAATGATATTTTAATTATGGAGAATTTTTATGATTAAGGTTTTTATATAAGTTAAATCATGTTTTCAAGCTTTAAACATTAGAATAAATTCAACAAGGCATCGGCAAGCGTCGGCCTGCCGTGCAACACAGACCGTGTCGATCCTCGACACAACCCGCGTTGACCGGCCAAAAGGGAAGACGAAACTGTTGTCCCAACAAATGGACATGGACCACACTACCTGGACACGACCCGTGTCAGTCGACCAATGAACCCTAAACACAGACCGTGTCGTCTAGATGTGGGCTATGTTGTCTCGCTGAAAAAACCTAGGGCCGACATGAGCCATGTCCCCGATGGACCAGATTGTGCTGAGGAAGCAAAAACTCGAAACCCTAAATTGACCGTGTTCCGTGAACTTAGGCTGAGTTAAACCTAGAATGACGATGACCATCACCGAACCGAATTGTGTTTGGAAATGCGAAACTATACAAAAGTTGGATAAATAATTGGAAATGGGTCGGGTCTAAATTCAACATCGGCCATGTTCAGATCCCAAAGAAATAAATTAAATAATAAAAGTTGTGTAACGTCAACCTAGACCGCATCGAGGAGGATGGCACCATCAAACATGGACCACACTCATTAAACAAACTACACTCGACGAAGGAGAAGACGTTAATTGCATGTGACAAAAATGGCCCGTGTTGCACCATGGCATGGACCATTTTTCGAGAAAAATGTATTGCTAGTAAAACAAACCATGTCCGTTTTGGACGTAGGCTATTTTCAGGAAGATGATGTTTTTTATATGATTCATATATGAATTTTGTGATATGTTTATTAAAGAAATATTAAAAACCTTAAGAAAAGATAAAAAAAATTTAAAAAAAGTTAGATAAAAGACGAAAGCTATGAGTCTCAATGACACTGATTGTCAAAGGGACAAAGAATGAATGTTAAAAATAGGGACAAAGGACATTAGCCAAAGGCAAAACAATGAAATCCCACGACGATGAAGGCAAAACACTTAGCTACTATTTTTTGTTATACATGACTCTTCACCATGTGCAACAAACTCTGGACTTTCATCATATAAGAACGTCCGTCCACCGTATAGGGTCGTCGTGGTGATATACAACTACTAACAAGATACATGAAAGTGTCATGATGTTCCTTTAAGAGATGAAGAGTTCTTCACAAGATATAAGATTAAAGATGAAAGAAGTTAAATGATAACTTCTAAGAAAGAAATGTCAAAGATAGAAAGCAAAGAAAGATAAAAAAAGAAAGAAAAGTTTAGATGCAAAGATAAAAATAAAAGGAAATTTATACAAGACAAATATGGTCCTAAGAAAATAAAGACAAAGTTAAAGTGATAAGATGCTGAATGCAAAGTGAATAATGATTGTGCATGATTATATCTATTTATGTTCTCTATTATATGTTTTACATTGAACAAGCTCGATGAAAAATTATTTTCCCAACATTTTATTTTATTATTTTTTTCACCTTATTTGAGAGTTACACATTAAGCGTTAGCTCACATGAGATTTTCCTTCGTGCAGATAATCAAGCTTAAGTGAGGATGATGACATGGACGACGATGAGGTTCATGATGATATAGTAATTGCATATGACAAGAACCGAGTTTAAATTTGATGTCTTAATAAAACAATGATGTATAGTTAGTTTGAATTTTAATGATGTTGAATTAGTCTTTTGAGTATTTTGACACTGAGGTTAGTTGATATTGAATGTCAAATTTTAGTCCTTTTATTTTAATTAAATACTTCTGCAAAAAAATAATTTTATATTTAATTTTAAACTTCACATACCAAGAATCAAAAGTCAAATATGCCATTCAAATATGCTATTGAAGCGAACTTTTGGGGGCATTACAAAAGAAGCATGCTCCAATGAGAATCGAGGTATAATCTCGTACCAACATACACATATTTGTAAAATCGTAAATACGTGTCATGCCCGGGACATGCCTCATAAATAAATAAATAACATACAAATATACAATGTATTTAGGTGAGGTTACCACCTGGAAAGGAAAATAACAAAAGAAATAATAATGATAAAATGTATTCAGGAGGTAATAAATAATACGAAGATAATTGCATCGGATCACATGCATGATACCTAGTTGTATACAATGATCACCAACGTTGAATGAAGTCCAAGAGCCTTTGTGGCAATGGGAGATGTTTGTGAAGATTTGGGCAGCAGTAAATTTGGACATTCACAAACCGAAGGAAGCCTTTATCAAGCACCCCATACCATTCCTCCCAGTCTTGCATGTTTTCGAATCTCAGCTTGAGCAGAGATGGAAATGTCACATTGGCCTTATCCCGATGATTGTTCATCATCGTAGAGTCTCGATATAATTCATCGCCAATTCGTTTTAGGTGGGAGATGGAATTAAGATGAAGGGATTCTAGAGACAGAAGCTGACCTAATGCTGGGAGTCTGTCATTTTTACAACAACTGAGATAGACTTTGGTAAGTCTATCAAAAGATGGATGACCAACCCAACAGGGATATCTAGCACCATCATAGCCTACAATGTTCAACTCCTTGAGGTTTGTGTGTGGCTGCAATTTCTCTAATACAAAGAAACTTGTATTCTCAAAGAAACTTATATCCTCATTTTCAATATTTTCAGAATCGCCACAGTCATCATCTACAACAAAAAGGCAATCAATTTTGAAATCACAGTCATCCGCCACAACCAAGGTCAATCCACCAATTGAGTCAGTATCGTAAACGTTCCATTCCAATGCCATCCTCTTAAATCCATGTTGACTTCTAAGATCGACCTCTGAACTAGGGACATCGGAAATATGCTCGAGACTTTTTATAACAAGTTCTTCAGGATTCACAGCCAAGTCCTTCAAAACTCCAAATAGCTCATCCTTTCTCACACCAAATGTGCCTCTTAGTGTTTCTAATTGTACTAGATTTCCTCCAGGTGACAAATGTATTCCTGACCCACAATATTTGTATTCCACTCTGATGAAAGCTGGAGTCTACAACACCTCACTAGGCATAGATGCAAATCTGAAAAGAGGTTTCGTAGAGCCGAAACTGACAACAGTTTTTCACAATCATCTATTATAAGCTTTTGAAGATGAGGAAAATCTCCTTCCAGCACTTGGTTCCATTCCTCCCAATTAGGCAAATATTCAAATGTCAGACCTACTAGAGATTGGAATGCAACCTTGAACTGATGGCCGGTGCTAATGTCTCGGCAAAACTCACGGCCAATTCTTTTCAAGTTGGTGATCGCATGTAAACGAAGACAATTAAGAGATGGAAGCTGGCCCAGTGTCGGGAGTTGGCCAATGCAACAATTGGAGAGACAAAGTATGGTGAGTTCATTGAAGGAAGGATTGCCAACCCAGAGATTTCGTAGAGCCAAAACTAATGAGAGTTTATCGCAACACTTTATTATGAGTTTTTGAACTCGAGGGAAATCTCCCTCTAGCACTCCGTCCCATTCCTCCCAATCATGCATATTTTCCAATTTCAGTTCGTCTAGAGATGGAAATGCCAACTTGACCTCATGACTAATGTCGACGCCTCTGCAGAACTCCTTGCCAATTCTTTCCAAGCCAGTGATCGAATGTAGACTAAGACAATTAAGAGATGGAAGCTGGCCCAGTGTTGGGAGTTGGCTAATGCAACACTTGCTGAGACAAACTATGGTGAGTTTACTGAAGGAAGGATCACCGAACCATCTCGGAAATCCAATCGCATCATATTCTTCTATATATAATTCCTCGAGATTTGTTTGAGGCTGCAAATTCTCCAGGAGAAAGAAACTTGCATTCTCATTCTGATTCTTCTTCTTGTTATCTACTATTAAATTGTTGTCATCTTCGACAACCAGATACACTTCAAAATATCCATCACTGTCATAGTCATAGATTCGATCAAAGGATTCATGATGATGCCATGTCAGTTTAAGCCGCTCAAGGTTATTCAATCTTTGGAGATGGGCTTGGTCTTTCAATACAATATTGCCAATGTTTCCTAGCACTATCGCATGATCTTTGGGGTGCACCAAGTGCTCTAAAATGTCATATATCTCGTCAATTCTCACCCCAATATATGCCGCTAAATCTTTCTAATTTCATTACTTTTTCACTACCTAAGCTGTACAAATTTGTAGTATCCGGTGGCAAAGACCCCATTGAACGAAGCTGGAGTAGGATACATCTTATCATGCTTAAATGTAAAACAAAATGGAGATTTCTTAATGCTGGACATGATAAATTCAAGCAATGCTTCATTGTGAGTGTTTGAAGCTCAGGGAAATCTCCATCCAGCACCCCATTCCATTCCTTCCAGTCAGGCATATTTTTGAATTTTAGCTGGGTCAGAGATGGAAATGCGATCACCTCATGATGACCATTAATGCCTCTGCAGAACTCACTGCCAATGCTTGTCAACCGTCGGATGGAATCAACACAAAGGTATTTGAGAGATGGAAGCTGACCCAATGGCGGGAGTTGATCGCTGGTAAAGTTTTGCAGGTGGACTTTGGTTATTTTGTATAAAGAAGGACATCGATCAATCCAATTGGGAAGTTTTGCCATCCATAGTCTACATTTTAGCTGAAGATGTTGTAAAGATATAAGGTCCGGTAAGTCTGTAAGTCCATAACAATATATCTCGAGAATATTAAGGTTATACAGGTGACTGAAGGATTTAGGAAAACTTATTATATCAACACCAGGAATGTGAAGTTTAAGATGTCGGAGGCAGATAAGATTTCCAATTTCCTTGGGCAACAACAACATCTGTCCGCATGGGCCATATTTAACTCTGAGTTGAATTTCCAAGTAGCGCAAATGTTTTAGGATAGAAAGTGAACTAATTGTTTTACTGGAGAGAAATGCATCATCCATCTTTGTGTATTTGTAGGATAATATCACAGTCCTTAGCGTGGTTGCTGTCTCTAACTGAATCTCAAAGGAATCATTAGTCTAAGGAACTATAAACAAATGGCGTATCTTATTATCATCTATTTGCTTGGTCCCCTGTGCAGCACACATTTTCTGAAATATACTTAGCTAGATCATGGATTTTATCATACATCTTGAAAACTTTATGTTGGCCTTCTCTTTCATCGAAAAATGATCTCCTGCGTAACTCGTCGAAATATGTATATCCCACGTCTTTTGCTCCTTTTCCCTTAATTTCGTGTTGGATATAACCATGAGCCGCCCACAACTTGACAAGTTCAGATTTTCTGAATTCGTCATCTTTCGGAAACATGGAGCATATAGCAAAACATGGTTTTAAATGGCTTGGCATCCGAATATAGCTTAAATTAAGAGCTGGTAAGACACTGGTTTCTTCATCCAATTCCCAGAGCTCGCTTTGCAGCACATCCTCCCATCTCCATTCATCTGTCTCATGTTTCAGAAGTGCTCCAAGTGACTTCACTGCCAGCGGCAATCCACCACACTTGTTCACAATCTCCTTGCCCATGTTTACCAACAACGGGAACTGCTCTGGAACTCGACCACAAAATGCATGATGCAGGAACAACTTTTGACATTGTTCCTGAGGCAAATAACCAAGATGATAAGGATATGTTTTCTGCATGATCTCTGCAACAGAATCATTCCTGGTCATCACAATGATTCTGACCATTTTTGCAACCTGAAACGGGATGCTTAAAGACTCCCATAGATTTTTCCTTTCGTTCCACACATCGTCTAACGCCAAGAGTACTCTCTTTCCATCCATCTTCTTTTGAAGGGATCTTTGTAACACGCTCAACTATGATAGGCTGCATGAAGCTTCAGTAATACTCTCTAGCATTGCTCTTGTCAATCATTTAACGTCAAAATAATCAGAAACACAGATCCACATCCTAATTTGTTCTTTGAAATAGTATGACACCTTGGGGTCGTTATAAACTAGTTGAGCAAGGGTGGTTTTCCCCAATCCTCCCTTGCCAACCACAGCAAGGGCTTCATATTTGGATTCTATATCAGAGAAGAGTCAATCGATCAGCTTTCTTTTATCATCGTCTCTTCCATAGACTTCTTGTTCGTTTACCATATGGCTGGTTGGTGGTGGGTACGGAACTTGTATCACGTCTTTTTCTCTGTCCATCCTCTTCCTTTAAATGAAGCCTCCTTTGATCCTTATAAATCTCCTTAAATTTCTTTCTTATATTACTAGTCCTGCCTGCCATGCTACTCAGAATTGAAATTTCACTGGCACTGATGGTATAAGCACAGGGTAAAGGCATTACCTCATCTTCCTCGTCCATGTGATTCCTCTTCTTACAAGACTCCGCTCGCTTCTCTACTTGAGCTTGTGAGACTCGGTACTGGTACTCGTCAAGCAGATCCTCTGCCTCGTAGGCCACGTCCCTTATCTCCGTCAGCCAGAGCTTGACAGACTTATCTGTGACCTCCCTCTCCTCAGCGTCCAGAAGCACTGCTTTTATTCTGTTAAGCATCCTCTCCGGCTTCTTAAGATCATCAGCAATAGTGGTGGATGTCAATGAGCTCGAAGGCGTGCTCCTTATTAGGGACAGCCATTCAGTGGAAGCCTTTAGGATCAAGGAGACCAGTGCACTCGCCATGCCCATGATGGCTCTGGGAAAACGTTCTCTCTCACTCTTTCTCTCTGTTTATCGTTAGAAATTGGATGTACATGTGGTGGCGATTTGATACATTGCTGAGGTTAATCTCTCTCTCTCTCTCTAAAGCATCAATTGTTGCACACGCCACCAACTAGCATACCATGTAGATCATTCACCTACGTAATCTAATACAAGAGAAATAATTCTCCCATAAATTATAAAGTTCAATGTATAAGGCACAAAAAAATATAATTTTCATGATAAATAAAGTATGAAGAATAAATTATGACAATATCATCAAAGATAATCAAATATCATTAATTCTCAATTATCAATCATTCATTATTTATGCAATACATTACTTCCTTTCTATACAATGCATAATTACTTTCAATGCTCATATTCTTCCATTGCGATGTTTTTCAATGCTATGATCAATGTAATATTTAGTTCGAGTGGATTATCTTACTATCTTTGACTTTTTCATTAGTGGTTTTGAAGATGACTTTGGGGTGACTTTGAAAGAGCTAATGAGGCCTTGGAGGTTCACCAATAAAGTAATAGTAATGCAGAGATCACGACAGGAGCCCACAAAGGGAAAAATGCTTTAGAATCATTTTCATTGTAAGGTGAGGAGAAGGCCAAACAACAAGAACTACACAATAGCTATTCTACCAGCCCCGAACATTGATAACACTATCACTCCGAAACTTTACAATGCATGGTGACCTCTTCATTTATTTAGTGAGTATGATTGACATTTATCTTTCCACATATTAATCCTTAATATGATAGAGAAAATCTATTATCACACATCAATTATAGTTTTACAAATAAAAAATAGATAACAATTCGACATAGACTATGTCTAGTATGAACATGAGCCGTATTCATCACTATCCATTTTCTCGATAGTCATGTTGAGATGGATTGTCAATGCGGGCTATGTCCAGATGTGACACAACCAAGTTCTATTCTTACCATAAAAATAAAACTGTTCCTTTATGCGAAATGTATTGAAGACAATGTTCAATCTCTAATGTGGTTTGTGCACTAATACATTATTTAAATCTTTAATTAAAAAATTACATCACATATCTGTGTGTTTGGGCAACGCAAACCATGTATGGGTTGTCCCCGGGCCGTGTTCTACGACCTAGTTAGAATTTGGGTTTCACTTTGGCTGACACGGTCTGCATTTGAGAGGGTGTGAGCCTTATCCTATCCGTCTTATGATTACTTTATTCAATTAATCTAAAGCATGCATTCCGTGTTGGGGTGACGTGGGCCGTGTCCTGTGGTTTAGGGTCACATTCGGTCGAACAAAGCGATGCTAGGGTTTCATCCCTGCAGATGTGGATTGTGTCCGAGGAGGACGTGGACCGTATCCGACCTACTAGAGCTGAATTTTTATGATTTTTTGATAGATTAAACTCCAATTTGTGGTGCAGAAAAGATCATATAAGTACATCCAAACAACACTAACATCTAGGAGACTAAGCAGGGATTAAAAAACCATAATTGTGACCATAGCCTATTCATATCTATGGAAAAAGCCTAGCATGCAATTATTTAACATGAAAGGCATATATAAAGGGATCCACCTATTTATATACCTATTTTCATTGGGTTTTCTTGTCCGTTCTTCGATTTCTAATAGTTCTCATCATTGTTCCCTCGATCTTTGTGTTTTCCTTGATTTTCTTTGTGTTCTCCTAATATGGTTTTGATATCAAAATCTAAGAAGGGAGAGAGAGAAGAATAAATCCTAGAACATGAGAGAGCGTCAAGTTCTTACCTTTGCACCAGGGAAAAGAAGAAGAGACGAGAGGGGGAGAGAGAGAGAGAGAGAGACAGAGAGAGAGAGAGAGATGACATGTATTTAAGGGAGAGAGTAATGAATTATAAGGGTCTATTTATACGGGTCTTCTAGGATTTTATCCAAGTTTAAAACCCAATTAAATTATTTTATTAAAATAAAATTCAGAATTAAAATTAATAAAATATATTTATTAATTTAAAAGTCAAATTCCTCCGCCTAGCAGCCCCAACACAAGCAATGCTGAGTTTCGACATGGTTTGTGTTGGACCATTGTGTCACATGCACGCGCGCACACACACACTCTTGCTCTCCCTCCCGCTCTCTCCCTCGCTCCTTGAAGAACCCTTGTCTCTCTCATATAGAGAAATTTCATCCTTGAGTTTTGCTCTTCTCGCCTTGAGATATATCGAATACAAGAAAATTTGATAAAGAGGGGTGACCAAAAATGATGAATGATGGAAATAAGTGGAGATGAAGAATAAGGAGGAACACAAGAAACTATTAGCTCGACAAAATAAGATATACATAAATCAACAAAAATGAATCCAACGATTGGGATTTTTATTATTAATCTTTTCTATAGAGATTTTATTTCGTAATATAATTTTCTTTCTTCTTTATTTTATTCCACAAAAGTTGTATGTACAGTTTTAGCCAAGTAAAGAAGTGAAGGCGTAAGTCAATATAATGACCTCGAGAATTTCTCTGAACACATGTTCGGAAATGATGCGATGGTGTTTTGGATGGCATTTTTGGGGTGTTACAACTTAGTATGTCCTAATTTTAGGACTCTTTTTACATCCTAAAAGGATATCATGAGTAACCATCGTTCCATCAAAAAGTGGTTAAGTTTTATATACGGGTAACGTCTATTTGTAGCAATAAGAATTGACTCATGACTTTTTTATGTTTGGGAGAATCCAGATTTTTCTCAATATTTTATAAATCTTGAGTTGTAACATCAATTTTCTTCTAGTCTACTCCCTTTTTGTTGCTTTCGACTTGTCTAAGAAGATCACATCTCCAACTATTTACTATCAAATAAAAATATGTTTCTATTTTATTATATATTTGAATAATCTCCTTAATAAATAAATTATACAATATATAAGACAATGTCAACATCATACTTCTCACAATCATATTCAATGGATATGAATCCAATATTCTGTAAAATCTTTTATCAATAAAACAACTCATATAAACAATCGATCTTGCTCATTTTTTTCATGACTTAAAATGATCAAGATCACCTATAAATGAAAAATTTTAGAGTTATTCTTATTTTCCTCCCTTGAACTATCGCAAAATTTCAGATATACCCCTAAATTATAAAATCAGACAGAAGTAGGTTTAAACTTTTTTTAATTGGCTAGATTTATCCAATCGTCTGATTTTGAATTTACTCAAATTGTTCTAATTTATTAAATTACCAATTTACCTCCTTTTGTCTCCTCTCTCTCTCTCTCTCCTCTCTCTTTCTCTCTCTCTATTATCTCTCCTCTCTCACACAAGTGAGCAGAGCGTCGGCGCTTGTGGAGAGGACAAAGAGAGGGAAGACAGAGAGAGAAGAGGGAGAGGAGAGAAGAGGAGAGTAAATTAGTAATTTAATAAATTAAAATAATTTGAGTAAATTTGAAACCAAACGATTGGATAAATCTGGCCAATCGAAAAAAGCTAACATACTTCTGTACGGTTTTATAATTTGGGGATAGATCTAAAATTTTATGATAGTTCAAGGGAGGAAAATGGAAATAACCCAAAATTTTATAATGAAAATGACATCAAAAGAGGAGTTTACCATAATTGTAAAATAATCTAAGGAGCAATTGTAGAGATGTGGATTTTCAAAAAAATTGTATGTGAAGTTGGAAGAAGTATATCTCCAAAAAATATGTTTATAGAATGAATAATATTTTTTTTCAATTAGGCGAAGTGTCAAATTGATCAAGTAACAAAACTAAGATGGTGTTCATGCTAAGGATTTTACAATCAATAATGTTAAAGTGTTGTGAAGAGATGACCAATTCCATCCTATTAAGGATCTACAAGGATGAATGAAAAAAAAGTGAAATGACTTGATTGATTAAATCAATAAGATTGATGTTGATCATATCTAGAATGCTTCTTCGATTGTAAACTATCATTACGCTTGACTCATTTTCTAATGTAGTAGATGGACGCATCTCGTCCTATTTTATTGGATTTGAATTTATACGAAGTAGAATGTATGGACTACAATCCTTAAGTCAATTTTTTTGTTGTACTAGGGTTCGAATGGAATGAATATTTACAAGTTTGAGGCTTGAGAAATGAGAGCTTTTCTTATATATGAAGCCCTAAATTGTATAAATTATTTAATATATATATATATTATATATATATATATATATATATATATGCTTATGAAATTTTGATGCTATAAATAGATATGTTAATTTTTGTCCAAGAAGAATGAAAATTGATAAAAGAACTTATCCAAATGATTTGTAATTGATATTCTTTATTGCTAAAATCTTCAATTGGAGGATAAAGAATTAGATACAAAAAATTTTGACATTTGATAATAAATATTATTTATGTTAGAGAATCGAATCTTATCATTTATAAAAATTTGATATTATTCAGATTTGATATTATCTAGATTTGTTGTTATCTAGATTTGTGATTATTTAGATTAGTTCAGAGTAGATAATCTTCTCTAATTAGATTAGATATATATTGGTGGTTATTCTTATTATTCTTTCATGTACTATATATAGATGTACATACTCACCAGAATGAATATAGAAAACCATTTTCTTCATTCTTACTCTTCTAACATGGTATCAGAGCCATAATAATTTTTTTTCTCTCCTCTTTCTTTTTCACCTTCTGCAGATTCGCCGGCGGACCCCTCGGCACGACGCGGGCCGTGTTCTATCGACACGAACTATTTTCTGTCAAAACATCGCCGGCGCACTTGACGCACCCCTCCGACGCCGCTGCGTCCTACACCAAAGTGGGCCGTGACTCGCCCCTCTGACGCGCTCTTCCGACGCTCCGGCTCTGCATATACATCGACACAGGCCGTGTTTTCCTCCAATAACACGTCCCTTCTCCAGCGCACTCGACGCGCCCCTCCGACGCTACCGGATCCTGCACCAACGCGGGTCGTATTCGGTATGGAGTTCTCTTCATCTGGCCTTTGACGCCCCTTGTCATACAAGAATTTTGCAACTAACTATGCAGATGCAATCTCTCAAGAAATGAGATAATTCAATAGCCTCTTATCTATGGCAATTGAAATATCTCGCAGATGAATTGGCAGCAGCAGGTCACTCAGTTTCCACGCCCCAATTCAATGCTATTGTGTTTCAGAAATTGGGTTCAGATTTTGCTCACATTGTTGCATCTCTATCATCTAGACTAGAACCTATTTCTTATTCTGAATTACACAATATTCTTGTTAGTCATGAAATACGACTTGCAGTGATGCATCCTTCAACTAACACAGCTTTTCCACCAACCGTCAATTTTTCATTGGCGACCCCTATGGCTTCGTCTAACAGTCATGAGATGATTGCCACAGCCCGTAACCAACAAGGCGTTAGTAGACCATGTCTAGTCACGATCGTGACACACAAATCATGGTCTATGACCAACACTTTATGAATCATAGTATCTGGCAACGACCATGAAACCCATGTCACGGACCATGATGAACCCCTAGGAAATGTCCATACTCAGTCACTGTTTTGACACCCAAGTCACGATCCATGATGAATGCGCATGAAATGGTGGCCCTCATCCACGATCGCGACACTTGAGTTACAATTGCGATCACGGACATGACACCTAAGTCACGACCCGTGACTTTCGAAAAATTGGATAGACCATGTTCGGTCACATCGTGACACACATGTTGTGACAACCCCAGTTTAAACCTTGGTTTATCCCGCAGGTCGCAACATATCATGGACAATCAAGTAAAATTTGCGGAAACGTGCTATTAATTCAAGAGTAATATAATAGAAAGTGGTGAAACCATGCAAGATTTTTATTGATCATTCAGAGCCAGTGCACTATTTAACTTTTACATACAAGTCTAGTTTCAAATATTACAACCAACTCTTTTCTTTTATATTACACACACACAATGACTCTCAAGCTCTTCCAAAAGAAACATAGGAGACACAAGTCTCATCTATACCTC
>LTAE01002640.1:0-18754 GCA_001647135.1 Pontederia paniculata | reverse complement strand
ATAACTCCCTTTCTTGGAGATATCTTCAGGAAAACCTTATCTCCTTTCTGAAACTCAAGAGGCCTTCGATGATTATCAGTATAACTCTTTTGTCTACTTTGTGCGACTTTAAGCTTTTCATGGATGAATTTAATTTTATCTGTGGTGGTTTGAACTATCTCTCGACCTGTAAGTCTTCTTTCGCCAACTTCTTCCCAACATATGGGCGACCTGCAACTTCTTCCATATAATGCCTCATAAGGTGCCATCTCAATACTGCTTTGATAACTATTATTGTAGGCAAATTCTATAAGAAAGACATGTTCATCACAACTGCCTCCAAAATCTAGAACACAGGCACGAAACATATCTTCCAAAGTTTGGATAGTCCTTTCGGATTATCCATCGGTTTGTGGGTGAAAAGTTGAACTAAATTGTAATCTAGTACCCAAGGCTTTTTGTAGAGCTTCCCAAAAATGTGAGGTAAAACGAGGGTCACGATCAAAAGTGATACTAACTGGTACCCCATGTAATCGAACAATCTCCTGAATATATATAGTTGCAAGTTTACTCAAGGGATAATCTCTTCTAATAGGTATAAAATGAGCTGACTTTGTTAATCAGTCCACAATAACCCATATTGCATTGTACCCTTTACTAGTCCTCGGTAGTCCTTCAACAAAGTCCATAGTTACATCTTCTCATTTCCATTAAGGTATAGGAAGTGGTTGTAGCATACCTCTAGGTTTTTGATGTTCTGCTTTTATCTTCTGACATGCTAAGCACTTGGATACAAATTCAGCAATGTTCTTCTTCATGCCTTTCCACCAATAATACTTCCGAAGATTTTGGTACATTTTCGTACTTCCCGAATGTACACTATAGGGTGTTCGATGTGCTTTTTCGAAAATCATATTTTCATGCCTTAGTCAGATTTCGCTAATTTTCAACATATGTAAACTGAAACTAGAATACACCATTTAACACATATATGAAGGTAGAGATATTAACTATATAAATACACAATTAACATTTATAATCTCATATGAAGTATATCATGGATATCACACATGTCACAGCCCGTGATTTTCAAAATCACGGTTGTGTCACAACCCATGAGTTATCTATTTTAGCATAAATAGACCCCTTTCAACCTCGTTGAAGATGCAGATAATCATGATGGTGATGTTATCGATATCATATACTGTTTCTATGATAAGGGCCTATAATAGGTAATCACATAAGGGTAAGAAGATTAATGATTATGGTAGTCAGGTGTACCATTATGGGAGCTACCATTTATCGATTAGGGGCTAGTGGTTTAGCTGTAGTGACATCATTTTTCTCTCGTTGCATTGAAAGCTCCCCTCCCTATAACAAAGAGGATATTCGAGCATTCTCCCCACTTTGTGGGCATACAAGTAAAAGTCAATATGAATGTCAAGAGCTCTGTATCGTTAATATCAATATGAGCTCCATATCGTCTACCGTAATGAACCAATGCTAAAATGTTAATGAGATAAGTCTCACCTAAACACTTATATATCACCTAGTTTATTGCATCAATAGCAACTGATTGTAAAATGAGTAACTCATCGACTTGGGAAAAGATAATAAAGGGACTGCACCATATAGGTTATTTGGTCCTTATTCCATTGTATTATTCTTACCAAATTTTACATTCTATCAAATTCAATCAGTTTTATTGTTGCTCCTTATCATCTTCGTTGTTTGAAGGGAAATAAAGATAATGTGGCTTGGAGTTTTACTCCATATTGTTTGGCTAAGTTGAGATTTGTTGGCCATTGGATTTATATCTTATCGTTTGGCCTTATCGGATCGATTTCAAATGAAAACGTCATTGACCTTTGGAATTCATTTTTTACCGATTGGTCTTACTATTTAAAGTCCGTTATTGAATTAGAATCATTATTTGATTTTCATTGACATTGACATATCACCATATGGATTGCTCCATATGGGCACATCTTATAAGTATTCCATTGGATCGATATCTCGTCCTAACAAATTTGACAAGCCTTACCATTGTTTTTTTATCATCTTTTATTTCTTTGGCCTTGGGGGTTTGCTCCTTATCGTTTGACCTTAACGAATTAATTACAAATGAAAGTAGTATCGTTTGGCCTTAACGAATTTGTTCCTTATCGTTGACCTTATGCTATTGATTATAAATGAAAATATTATCAGCCTTGGAGTTTGTTCCTTATCGATTGGTTTTACTGTATAAACAATGTACTAAATTGAATGGCCGGTTGACCGATTCCTAAAATTGATATTATTTCATACTAAATCAACCCAAAAGTAATGTTATTGATTTATGATATTTTGAAGTCCCCATTTGATTTAAATTATTGACTCTTCTATATCATCATTATTGTTTTGTATCAGTATCAAATTAATGATCATCATTTTATCATTATGTTTACTCTATTAACTTTTATATCTACTTGTTCCTTGTACACTGAACATAAAATCTCATGGGATAGTGTTTCTCCTATATTTGATCCTA
Source organism: Pontederia paniculata (assembly GCA_001647135.1). Taxonomy (NCBI): domain Eukaryota; kingdom Viridiplantae; phylum Streptophyta; class Magnoliopsida; order Commelinales; family Pontederiaceae; genus Pontederia; species Pontederia paniculata. The sequence goes on along the minus strand of LTAE01002640.1, from coordinate 16,245 downwards.
TAGGTAATTAATACTACAGTAGATGACTATATTGGTGACATGTGCAGTGACGAAGTGACTCGTGATGGTGATGATACAATACACATATTCGAGTCATAGTGTCATTATAATTTGATTTTAGAAAAATTGTAATAATCTTTAAAATCATATAGTGACGTATTAGATTAATGATATTAGTTATAATTATTTAGATTTTTACATTTTATTTATTTGAATATTCTATTTTCATTCATTAAAATCTTTCACTTTCTGATTATTTTATAGACTAAGGTCAACATAGTTAAGATTATAGTCAACATATATGATTCTAGTATCTTGGGTGACGGGTATAAATTTGGGGATGTTACACTACAATTGAACGGTTTGACTATTTAGATCAATGAACTCATTCACATAATCATTTACTTGTGTCGCTTACATCTACCAACCAGAGAGAAACATTCCTCGGGCCGAATTGTAGCAATTCGCAGGTCGCAGGACAACACATAACGTGCCCCTGAAACAATTCTGCTATCAGACAATCCCTCCATTCCAGTTCCCTCAAAATATTAACTTGGCATCAGTTTTCACTGTGCCATCCGAAACGATAAAATAGCTCCTCAAAGAAAGAACATGTTCCTGTGGAGTTAAAAGAAATTGCTGCTCAGTCCAAGGAAGAAAGAACATGTTTTAATGGTGCTGACTACATAATGCATCTATGATTGAGAGAGCCCCAGGAATCTGTGTCAACAACATAGAGCCGTAAGAAAATTTCTTATAGGAATCCAAAGGAAAGTGAAAATACCTCAAGATTGCGAAGTGAGAAACCTGAGAGTAAAATTGCAGCAGCGGCAGGAGAGACAGCATGTGGATGAGAGTAAACTTGAAGTGTAGTACAAAGAGGATCAGAGTTGGGTTGACAGTGAGAGAGAGAGAGAGAGAGAGAGAGAGAGACCTTTTGTCCTTGTCTCATGATGTTCAGATATCCCAAAAAAGAAATATCTCACATGGATCACTAAAGCTCACATGACACTGCCATTCTTCTCATTCTTCTTCTTCTTCTCCTCCTCCTCCTTCAAAGCTCTACTGTTACATATAAGTGCACACTCAACGGCAGTGTTGTGATCCCCTTTTCTTCCATTGCCTAGGTCGAATAAAATTCCAATCTTGGTAAGGAGTTCTTATCCTTGCCGAGTCATTTCAGGCGTGTAACGTTTTGATCTTTCTGCATTGCCGCGTTGTTTTCCTGCTTTTCATCTTTGTAATAAATTTACGCGGTTTAAAATTGTTGCCATTTTTGGGGTCGCCATGTATTTATGCAATGGCTTCTGTGGGAAAGATGTGATTTCGGACTGTGTGGTTTGGTCGTCTCCTCATTTCTCCTGTCGCTTTCGAGTCCAAAAGCCTCCTCAACCCATCCTTTTAAGGTTCCGACATGGATTTGTTTAAACAAAGATTCTGATGGTTTATTTTGCATTCCATGAATCAGTTGTGTTCTTGATTTCTGTTCTTATATGGGGGATTAAATAAAGCACTGTTTCATTTGCTGTTGGCCAAAGGACGCGATCGTTTTCTCTTTCTCACATTCCTATTTTGAAGGAACTTTCACAGCTTTCAGACCAAAAGTTTTAGACTACTTATTCCTCTATAGATCTTTCTTTTTTTTTCTCTTCATCATGGGCTTGACGGCGTTGTGCTTTATTTATTTATTTATATATTTTTCAGTTAGAGGTCATGGTGCTTTGACGCAGTCTTACATTCTTGTGCTGCTGTTTATGTGGTCGATTCTGGATAGTGACTTCATGTTATTTCTTAAAGATATATTTTTTATGAGTATTGGTCGGTATGGGGAAATTGTGTCTACGAAATGAGAAAGTGGCCTTTTCAGGCCCAGCAACATAGATCATTAATATCATGATGTGTCCTCTTGTATTTTGAAGTTTATTTAGCTGACTCCAGGATTCTGATTTTGTTATAGTGGTAGTCTATTTTCTTTCAGGATTTGTGGTTTCTGCATTTTTTTATTTTCTTCTGCCTTGATTTGGGGTTCATATTGCCCTTGGGGCGGTCGGGTCTTGAACATGTAAAACATAAATTACTCTTTATAGGCATAGTATATCAAGTTGCACAGTACATCCTTCCACTTTGTCTACTGCATAGGCTGGTCTTCATTTCTGGCATCCTCAAGAATTTGGGTTTCTGGAACTTTGAGCATTTCAGAACCTGAATTCTTGAATTGGTCATATGATTTGGATTGACTTGTGGGCCTCAAATCGTTATTGCCTGTGTTACATTCCATTGATTGTGTTGCATAGTGAAACTAAGGTGCGGCTTCATTTACTTGTGACCTCTTGATATTCAAAGTTTATTTTCAATCTCTGGCAGAACATTTCTTCTAATATCAGTATGAAAACTTGTTCCTTTTTTGCCATTCAAGTTTTCAATTTCTTTTTGGTTTTCTTATGTGGATGTATATATTAACAAGTTTCGTCATATGCCACCTTCCTCTGATTGTTGATAAATGAGACAAAGACTGCTGATAGCTAACTATGGGCCATCTGCATTTGAATGACTTTTATGCTTCACCGTTTACTGCAATGTTTGAGAAATTAAAGGTCATAGTTAAGCTAGCATGGTGCTTACTACTTATTCATGCATAACAGGTATATTTATTGGACAAGGCTTTGAACTCTTATTCCTGGTTCGAGGAGTAGAGGCAAAATGAACTTGCCTAAACCAAATGGACCAAAAGCTAAGCGTTGCATGGGAAAATATGAGCTTGGCCGGACTATTGGGGAAGGGACTTTTGCCAAAGTCAGGTTTGCAAGAAACTGTGAATCAGGGGAGTCTGTTGCTATAAAGATTCTGGATAAGGAGAAGGTTCTCAAACATAAAATGGTTGAACAGGTCATTTCCAACTCTCATTTTACCGCATTTCCTAATGTACTGAACCAAATGCCAAAAATTTAGCATCCATAATTATCTGCTCATATGCTTTTCGGATAACCTGACCTGAATTATATTCAGATCATGCTACAGATGATATGAGAAATCTTCAACATGGTGTGTCTGGCATGCCAAAATAGATGAGAAATACTCATTTGCTTGATTCGGACCATGCTACGGGTAGCTTGATCTGAATCAAGACGTCCTAAGGTTGATACAAGAAAACTTAATACCTTGTAGTTCTATGCGGTCATTCACCTGCTCCAAGGATAGTTTACTGGTACCAAAATGATGTTTATTGGCAATGATCTTCATTTAGCTCACTCATATTTCCAAGCAGTTTAATTACTTGCTTGCTTGCTTCTGAACTTCAAGTTATTTTGCTTTGATCTACTCGGTCAAATAATTTTTATGCCTTAAATATAAGGTCAACATGATCCAAAAACAAGTGTAATTTGAACTTAGCTTTTATGTGACATGTTTGCTTCCTGCAAAGTTCTAGGTCTTAGCAGCCTCCGTAATAGTCTCTTTCAAAATAAATGAAATTGTTTACTGTCATTTTTTTGTAGCATGGCATGGAAGATCTGAATCATTTAGGGTACATATTCTTTGATATAAAAGGCCCTTTTGTCAAACCGAACAGAATAAAACATTTAACATCGATATTTTGGTTCTTGAATTTTTATTGAGAATCTGAATAAATTATAATTGTCTTCTGAGTTCCAGAAAAAGGATTTACTTGAAGGTGATTATGAAAATACACTATTAGACTACAGTAGCTTATCATTTATCAACCTTTTGCATATTTCTAGGCTGTGTATTTTTCGTTCATAGTCATGGACTTATCAGTTCTTCTCAGTTTGGCCACTACAATCTTTTTAATTATTCTGGTGATTCTTCACCTCATGCAGATTAAACGAGAAATTTCAGTTATGAAATTAATAAAACATCCCAATGTTGTCCGCTTGTATGAGGTATGCTCCTTCAAATGCTATTCTTGCATCCTGCATGTCAGAGCAATCTTAAGAAGTATAATATTTTCATTTAGAAATTTGTAACTTCAATGAAAAGGAACAAAATAAATAATCATTAGGCTGTGGTACTAACAAGTTGGCATGTACAAGCCCAAACATGTGAGTGAGCTATCTACATTCTTTTGGTTATCTAACTCTTGAAATTGTTATGTCACACATGATTCATTGGTTGATAAACTGATTTTTGCTCTAAAGATATAAGATCAGTCAAGACCTTGATTGCAGTGTATGCTAAAATTCTGTGAACAACTTTCGACCATATATATGTCAGATGCACTGTAGTTTGTGAATATTTCATGTCATAAACTTGCTGCATGTAAACAATATACACTCTTGAACCTTCTCAATATTTGGCCTTGGAGAAATTTAATTTGCAAGATTCTGCATAATCCCTCACTAACTGGTTGGTTTGTCAATCTTGTTGGAATACTCTTTAATAATAGGTAGGTTATTTTGAGCTAGATCTTTAGTCTTCAGGATTTGTGACTGTTTTGCTTCTTTGAAGTTTAAAAGCATGATGCGGAATTCAGAAAGTAAATAATTTCTTTGAAGATATCCGTTGCAACCTTTAATTGTCTGTTTCTTCCTTCTTTATTGAATGCTATAAAATAATGTTTATGCATGTACGTCAGAGTTTTTTTTTTTTTTGAGGAGGTATATCAGAGAATTTGGTTAGAGTTATTTCTCATGGTAGAAACCCAACTTTTGTTTTTGTTGCTAAGTTTAAATAGAGATTTCATTTTAGCAAATTAATCTAGATTGGCAAATATGCCTTGTCAGGGTTCAATTTTTCTTAATGACTTTTGATATATCTTTAGCTGATACTCTGTTGCTGCTTTCACAGGTAATGGGTAGCAAGTCAAAAATCTTCATCGTCTTGGAATTTGTTACAGGTGGTGAACTCTTTGACAAAATTGTAAGTGCATGATACATCAGTAATATGATATCATTTGACGTAAATTGTGATTTCTTGTCCTAACATTCTAATTACCTCCTCAACACATATTTCATGACCTAAACTTTTCCCTTTCTTGCATATCTTCCTAAAATCATGATTATTACCCATTTTATGATAATATTATTAATAGGTTAATAATGGCCGCATGAGAGAGGAAGAAGCCCGGAAATACTTTCAGCAACTAATTAATGCAGTTGATTACTGTCACAGCAGAGGAGTATATCATCGTGATTTAAAGGTAAGATATTGTTAAAAAAACGAATCACATTTTTCAGTTGTTTGTTATCCTTAAATAAAGTTGATATTCAGCATTTCTAACAACTTGCTTTGACAGCTTGAAAATTTACTACTTGATGCATATGGTCAACTCAAAATTTCTGATTTTGGATTAAGTGCACTATCTCAACAAATCAGGGTAAGTTCACATGTTCAAATTGTTTTCCCATTTCATATTTGAAATCTTAGAACTTCATTCTTGTTTCTCCACCTTTTTCTTTGCAACTACTTCCTTTTTCCTTGTGAAATAAAGTTTTGCAGCATTGCCTGAGGATGTGCTTTTTAAAAAAAATCACTATGAGATCTAACACTAAATTGTTGATTTGTTAAACCTTTCAAATTTTGTTTCCCACTATGTTACTTCTTGATATTTACCATGGAATTTTACCTTCTCCAGGAGGATGGATTGCTTCATACTACTTGTGGAACACCAAATTATGTAGCTCCTGAGGTGCAATTGATCATTTATCACTGTAAAAAATTATTTCAACTGTGTCCAGCATCTAATGATATTACAGAATAAATGTTGTATTGATGTTGTTGATTCTTTTCGATAGGTCGTTGAAGATAGAGGCTACAATGGAGCAACCGCTGACTTGTGGTCATGTGGAGTTATCCTATTTGTTATGTTGACAGGATATTTACCTTTTGAGGATGATAATATTACGAATCTGTATAAAAAGGTTAGTAATATTTATGCTTTGTTGTTTCTAATTCTGTTACAGGGTGTGCCAACATCTCACCTAAACTTTCTTGAGCATACAGATCTCAGCAGCTGAGATTACTTTTCCATCTTGGCTATCTTTTGGTGCCATGAAACTGATAACAAGAATTTTAGATCCTAATCCTATGACTGTAAGTGGTCTTGTCACATGATTTTCCGAATTCAGATCTAGATCATTGCTAAAGTTACAGAAGCTATTTTTAATTAGATAGATAGGAAGCACTAGTAGTTACGTAACCTGTGCTTATCTTTTCTTATCACAGAAGATTGACATCATTTAAATTTCTTGGAGTAAAAGGGGATACATCTGTTTGTAATTAACTACTCCAATACCCATTTAGGAAAGAAAAACAACAAAAATAATTAAAATGTAAAACAAAACACAGGTCCTTATGAAAATTGGTTTCATATTTTCCTACAGATATTTATGTTATCTGATTTTTATTGTTCATGACAGAGAATAACCATCCCTGAAATTCTTGAAGATGAATGGTTTAAAAGAGGATATAGGTCCCCTTCTTTTAGTAAAAAATATGACACAGATGTGGATGATGTTGATACAGCATTCAAAGACACAACAGTGAGTGTAAAGATGGAAACTGAAATCAGTTACAGCAATCTTTTATTATTTTTGCCTGAGATATCCCAACACTAGGTACAAGATGGATTAATTAATGATGCTCATGACAGGAACACCATGTAGAGAAAACTGAAGAACATCCACAAGCATTGAATGCATTTGAACTGATTTCAATGTCAAAGGGTTTAAACCTTGGGAATTTGTTCGACATTGAGCAGGTATTGTCTGTAAAGATATTTAGCATGCAATAGGACCATTGGCATTTTGATCTTGTTGTGAACTGGCTTGTGACTTCTCTTTTCTTTATTAGTACTTTCAAGGGCTAAGTACAAATTTTGGTGTTTAGTGGATTTATCATGTAAATTCTGATTATATTATTTCTTTTATTTGGTCATAGCAATTTAAGAAAGAAACGAGGTTCACATCTAAGTGCTCTGCCAAAGAAATTCTCAAAAAGATTGAAGAAGCTGCTAAGCCACTTGGTTTTGATATTCAGAAGAAAAATTACAAGGTATCTCATGAAGACCTGTGGAACAGAACTTATCTTTTTAGGACTTTCAATTTGACTCAGGAAATCACTGTGTCAGTATGTCAATTTATTCCATCATATGACGGCATAATAAGCCTCACAAACATTTTTAGCTTAATAATATTAAATTATCATTCTTTGTAATTCCAGATGAGGTTGGAAAATGCAAAAGCGGGGAGAAAAGGGAATTTAAATGTTGCTACAGAGGTTAGTGGTAACTTTGTTTCTTCATGTAAAAAAGAGACCTGATTCCATCTAATTTTGATCTGTCATCTGCTTTTTCATCTTTCAGATATTCCAAGTTGCCCCTTCTCTGCATATGGTGCAAGTCAGAAAAGATAAGGGAGATACTTTGGAATTCCAGAAGGTGCTAATGCTATATTACTTTTAACAAGTTTTTAAAAATTGCAAATGCTCGAAGTGTCTTGCAATACTGATTTTGAGATAATATTCTGCTTAATTGATAAGTTGTGCTGTCATATGACATTATGCAAACTAGCAAGGAAGTTATGTTACATTTGTAGAAAGTTTCAGCTCTTCATTCTTTGGGCTGATATGGCTTGTTCTAGACCTTAAAGCCAACATAAATTAAGTCTCCTCTTTAATCTTGGCACTATTGTGCCTTTAATTGCAAGTACAATGGTCCTAATTCTGTCAATGATTAATTCATGGATCAAATTCCAAAATTACGTAAACTATTAGAAGTCACATTGTCAGATTCCTCTATTCATTCCGAGAATGATATATAATTCATGTCCTTCTGCAGTTCTACAGAAATTTGTCTACGAAATTGAAGGATGTCGTCTGGACAACAGAAGAAGATATGCATTATAACATTTCCATGTGATTGTACTTGAATACCTACTTGTCATATTTATTCTCTGATGCACTTGATAACATGTCAGTTGACATCCCTTGATCATAAAGAACAAGTTTCATTTTCTGGTCATCATTCTTTATTTTACTGAACACCAACTGTTGTAATATGTAGGTAAAAGGTTTCACATTCTTTTTTCTTTTTATTTTTTTTGACCTCTTTGATCTCTAGAGGAACTGATATCAAATTTCTTGTATACAAGGGAATAACTAAAATTAAAGATTTTAGCTTATTGGGGGTAACAATTCTCGCTAGAAGTTATTTCAGATGTTCAGATACTATTTTGAGATACAACAAAGGTGAAAGTGGACAGCAGGTTATATAAACTATACAAAAGTAAATGACATATAGCCCAACTTCCTTTCTACTAGGCAGCTTTTTTTCGATAATTTACAAACTTCATTAAGGAGCAAGAAAATACTATATTCAAAAGAAATACTGACTTCCAGATTCTTGTCGTTTTTTTTTTCATAGAGTAAACAATAAAAAGAGAAAGAAATTGTGAATAGCAATTGGTCCATTAAATGTGCAAACATTGACACATGAGATCTATAAGTATAACACAATCAGAATGATTAACAAAAAGTACAATATATTTCATTTATTCATTTTTCATCAGAAGCATAAATCCTAGCCTTCTACCAACTTGAATAATAATCTTATTTAACAGTGGCATGTTTCTTATACTCATAATTTTTCATGTTATTTTTATCTTTGCGATGTCACTGTTTGAAGCTTCAATGCTATTTTAATTAGCATTTATTTCCGGTAGTTGTGTTTCAGCCTCATTTCTCTTCACCTCTGAAGTATTGTTTCTGATGTCATTGCTGAAGATACTCATAGTCCATTCAGATAATTGATTCACTGCAGCAGCATCTGTAATTCATGATTAATTACCATTATATCTCGTATAAGAAAAATAAGATGTGCATATGGTAACACAACAATTAGAAGCAAGTAATCACATACTCAGGAAAACGTTTAGAAATATAACATTGAATCCTTTTCTCCAATTTAGAGAGAGATTCTTCAAGATATGTACCAACCTAGCCGTGGGACAGTGTGTCCTTGAGGGTGCCTGATGACCAGTGGTTTGTCAAATACAGCAGCTAGTTCCTCAGAAGGAACTTTCAGCCAATCCTTTTCTCCAATGAAATGCACAGATCTCACCTTCATGGGGTGCTTATAAGCAACATCACATATGCTCGGGTCTCGAAATTTGCTTCCAGATACGGAGACCATAAATTTTATTGGCGGGTGATCCTTTAGTATCTTCCCCTGTTAGATATGACATCGACAACATGAGTAATCCAACTTGGGTAGCAATGCTTACATTGATGTTAAAGTGAAAGGCATTATATCATGATTTTTTTTTCTTTTGTATCCAACGAATCCAAATTGGGAGAAACAGCTCAGGAACATTAATTGCATATGAATTTGTAACTTTTCCAATCTGTCGAAAGTATCATGTCTCATACTGTAAAAACGAGTTGACTGCCTTTTAGTTGAAATCAGTTTGTTAGAACCGGACCAGCCAGTCCGAACAGTCCAACTAGCTAAAAAAATGGTTTAACATTTGTAATTAAATCAGATCAGATTAAACTGATCAAATCCTGATAGAACCAATCAAAATTGGAGTGAACCAATTAAAATCGGAAAGAACCGAATGAACCGACTAAAATTGTTAGAAAATGAGCTGATTGATTTAACTAGTTAATACCCCTTTCTATTTAATACTTACTACTTGATCCACATATCTTGTGGGACTATATTGATTTGTTCTTATACTATTAGTATTAACTATACAAGCTATTTTGTATACAATCTTTTCGTTTGTCCAAATAAAAAATATATTATGCATGAACCCAATTATAAGTAATTTAATTTAATTATATTATTTGGTACAATATAATCCATGAATGTAATTATATTAAAAACCCTACTAGATGTCATCATAATATTAAATTTCAATAAATTAATCATGACAATTAAAATCTTAAAACTAATAGAAAAATTTATGACAATATTAAATAGTATTTTATCCTATAAGTTGACAACAAATATGTGTGTACATACCGTCATTTACAACTAACTTCTTGCTAATATGTAGTACATAATTTATAAGTTACTTAATTTTATAAATGTCAAAAGGCATAAGAAAAGTAATGACATATATATTTTTTGTTAGATGAGCCTTCATCGCATTCCTCATATACCATCTTAGGTTTTTTCAAATCTCAAAAAGCTTTTCTAGAAATTCGTTTTATTGTTTGCCTATACCCACGTCAAATTGTAATACATATTAGATAATCATTTATTAATTTAATTTGGCCCTCTTTACGTAAGATGACGATTTACCGCTGCATTCAATTATTGCAAATATGTCATGTTCTTCCTTTTTCGAAAGTAATACGGAGCACGGACGGATCCAAAAATAAAAGTCAGAGGAAGCCAAAGTATATATAAGTAAAATTAAAAAATTAAGATAAATCAATATTTGAAATCTAGACTTTAAGATATTAACCAAAATAACTTAACTACTAAAGCAACTAGATAATTATATTATTTTACAAATATTTATTTTATTTATTAATTGTAACTACTAGTATATACGTGTGTGTATATATATATCAAAAAATTGTGAGGTGATGGGAGGGGGTCGAGGCTAGGGGTGATAATGAGTCGGGTTGAATCGAGTTTGAGGTAAAATTTGACCCGACCCAAAAATAATAATATCGGGTTGAGTTGGATCGGGTTAAAATAAAAAAAAATTGAAATCCGACTCAATCCAACCCGAAAAATTTTAGATCGGGTCGAATTGGATTATCGGGTTAAACCATTAAATTATTAGATATTAATTTTTATCATATATTTTATGAATAAAAAATATTATAAAATAAAATAAAATAAAACTAATGATAAAAATCTTGAAACTATTAAAATATAAGTAATTTTAGTATTAGTTAATAATTTTTATTATATTAATATTATAATTTTAGATAATTCGGGTCGAGTTTTGAATTATTGAGTAATTAAATATTCAACTCGTTACCATGCTCACCCTTAATTTAGGCCTTCCCCCACACAAATTAATCGGAATAGGTCGAATTTGACCCGATTCAAGATAGTGATCCGACTCAACCTGATCTAAATTAAGTAGATTCATATTGATTGGGTTGATCGGGTTGGGTCAAACTCATGCTCACCCTTAATTCTGGCCTTCCCCTACACATTATGTGGGTCCGCCCTTGCTAAGGAGTATTCATGTAAATATTATAAGATGCATGCATTACCTGAGCTTGATAGCCTACCAAAAGAGCTGATAACGTTGCACCCTGTAAAAAAAATGAGTTAAAAAACACTAGTATCATTTTATGGATCGGATCAAGGAGCATGCAATACTTATTGAACAGGCATGGGGCGAGACACATGCTATGAAGTCAAATGAAGATCCAAACTAGCTAACCCCATTATCAAAATGACGAAATTAAAGATCATATTCCCAAATTTCCAAGGAAAGAAATATATCCATATTTGTCAAATCAAGACAAATCCGATTGTCCGTGATAGCATACAAGTTAGTCATGCGAGGATTTAGCATTATTGAGATGTGACATCGTTTTCAGTAAACACATGATTTGTGGGTGAGAAAGGTCACAAATCCAAAATCTGAGATATCCTGAAATGTTCTAAAGCTGGTATTAGTACTCTATACATTTTAACTTATCAAGTGAATGAAATAAAAAATTGCATATTTTTATTTAATATCATTTTTTCTTGTATGATGATGTTTTTATGAGAATGATGGCACATGAACCAAGGTTGCATATTATGGATAAGCAAAATCATATTCGACACGAATGATTTTTCGTTAGGGAATCAGGAATGCATTTCGATCTCTGATCAAATCCCGATAAGGACTAGTACAGGAACGTCTAGGGCTAAATTGGGAATCAAACCAGAATGATTAATTGTCTAGGTTGAATCCAAAATTATTATTTTTGTTACACATCCAAAAGCAACCCCCACCCGCTTGAACTTTACCGAGCATCTTCTTTGTTGTTATTTTTTGACCAATTGACCGATTAATGATATAGATACGTCTTTAAAATAAAATATATATTTAATAGTTTACTAAATAAAATATCTTTTTATATTAGTTAATAAAGGAAAGACATAACTAACAAAAATATTTTTAACTCAATTTAGACTATTCATGTGCAAACCGTCATATCACGAACGTCTGCATCGCATGTGTCATCGCTTATTTGTTATTTTATTCACCTAGAGAATCAATTACAGAAAAAAGTAATTCTTCCATGAACGACGAAACTCAATATATAAAGGTAATAATTAATAAAAAATTCATATGTAAAAACATAATAAAGAAAATCAAAATCAAAATCAATGGATTCACTTTTATTTTACATTTGTACCTTCTCATTCTTTACTCCTTTCTTACAATGTCTTTTTTGGTGCAATTCAAAAGTTTATCTTGCATTTTCTTACCTTTAGTTCACCAATGACGAGAACATCAATTATATCTCTCATCATGATGACCATAACCTTATAAGTTCAATGTGTTCAAGCCTAGTTAACACTTTACTTTGGACCACTTCATTATTTTCTACTTATCATGTAATAAGTTTTTCAAATATTATAATATATAGTGAGCCTTTACCAACTATGAAGGTCGTTGATTTTGATCTCAATGCCATTAAGACTAGCTAGTCATGGGGTCCCTCTTTGACTCAATAAAACTCAAAAACTATGGTCCCCGAAGGAACTCCTCAATCCCCATAGGAACCCTTAGCTCCCAAAGGAACTAACTATGGTCCCCGACTCTTCAGGTAATGGAGTTCCCTTAGCTCTCTTAGCTCTCAAAGGAATTGATTGTGATCCCCTTTCTATGTTATGTCTCATATAACCATCATCGATTCAAATAATAGAGTCAATCAAGCAATATGATGAATCAATTAATATAATAGAAGAATAAAAAAAATGTCTATCTATCAATTGTAGGGGAAACATGGCTCGCGTCAGACTGAACACAACCCTTTTTTCCCAGGTTCCAAGCATAGATGGCCGAACATGACCCACTCGTGAAGAGACACGGCCCATGTTCCATGCATTTTTAAAGGTGTTACTAGGACACGACCTGCGTCAGAACGAGACACGATATGTGTTGTGTGCCTTTCGGTTCAACTCTTTCCACGACTGATTCACGGTGATCTTGTCCATGTTTCGTTACTACTTTTCGGTTCATTTGAGAGCCGATCCAGCAACGCGATCTGCATCAGCGTGATGTGTTCCGTTACTAGGTTTAGGGTTTGCATGTGTCACTTCTGATCCAAGGAACATGATCCGCATCTAAGTTGCATGGCCCGTTTCCCTAGATGACACGACTGGTAATATGGTTCGCTTTTTGTGTCGTCTTTAAAAAAATTACATGACCCATGTCCGATGACGATATTGTCCTCGATCAGGGAACATGGTTCTAACCACTATCGAATTATTGTTCGAAATTTCATTTCTTTATGAGGGAATGTCATTCCATCATCTATATGTTGAATAATCTCCTTAAGGATAAAGTCCATTTCTGACTCAAGAGTATTCTATAGGTAGGGTTCATTGGATGTATTTATGGAATTATATATATGACATTCGGGTTCATGTTCGGATTTAGTCCTCATGTCGTATACTCGACCTGCTGGTGCAAGTTTAGGAGGGCCTCTAGCTCCTCGTCCATCTTGATCTTCCTTCCTTTGATCTAGGCATTCCCTAATAAAGTGACCATGCTTCCCGCAACTAAGGCACACACCTATTTTACGGTGACATTCCCTAGCATGGTGCTTCTGACAGTGTGGGCAAAGTTTTCAATCATCTTGTTGTTGTCGTTGTCCCTCAAGGGGCACATAAGATTGTGGATGTTCGTTTTACGATTGTCCCTCCCATTAGGAGCCTTGACCTGTCTCCTATCATCCCTCCTAGCCTTACCTTGATTTGGTCGATGAACCATAGCCTTTCTCCTTTTAGGTTTTAATCCATTTCATATGCTCCCTTTTCAAGTTCTGGTGCAAGCTTTGAGGTGTCCTCCATGGTCTTGCAGTTCCCGCTCATGACCTTGGCCCTCAATCTAGGATGTAGCCTATTGACAAACCTCTTTGTCCTAGATTTTTCATTTTTTTGCCTAAGGTACAGTATTGCTCGAGTCGTAGGAACTTGACTATGCATTTTTCACCAACATGCTCTTTTGCTTCAGTTGAAAAAATTCCTCTTGCAATCAATCCTTCTGGTATTAGGGTAAATAGCGCGCTTCGAAAGACTCCTTAAAGTCTTTCCATGAGACTATGTCGCATCTTATGAATTTGGTACTCTTGGTGACTTTCCACCGGTCCTTAGCATTGCATATGAGACGGTTGATGGCGTAGGTAATCTTTCGTCCTTCAGCACACTACATTTCTACAAGAACCTCCTCCATCTTCTCCGTCCACTTCCCAACTTTCCTAAAGTCTTCAGTCCTTGTGAACTCAGGAGATTGTAGCTTCAAGAACCTCTAAATGGTGTCCCTCGATTCCTTACGTTGGTGTTCCCTTCGAGCAATCCTCATCAGACTGTTTAAGAAGTCATTTCAACCCTCAGCCAATGGTATGGCATACTCCTCGGTGTTATCTTGGGTTGATATTGCAGGTTGTAGCGTTAGCTCATCAAGTAGTGGAACGTCATGGAGGCATCTACACATAACATTGATATCATTAGCAAACATGTCTAGGTTGAATCCTTAGTCTAACTCTTACTTGATGGTGCAATGACAATTCGTGATGCTTGCACATGAATCCTATTCCCTTAGAGACAATTAAAAAAATGTCTCGCTTTAGGCTCTGATACCTTATTGTAATGCCCCCAAAAGCAGCCCCCACCACCTAGCAAGGTGCCCTCTTGGGGCCGCTACGGACCATCTCCTTTGATGTTATTTTTGACCAATCGACTATCAACAATATGGACACATCATGCGGAAGCAATAACTTTAAAATAAAATCTCTATTTAATAGTTTAGCCAAATAAAATATCATTTTATATTGTTCAATAAATAAAGACATAACTAATAAAAGTAGATTTGACTCAATCTAAACTATTCATGTGCAAGTCGTCATATCATGAACGTATGCATCGCATGTGCCATCACCTATTCATTATCCTATTCACCTGTAGGATCAAAAGCAGATGATGCAATTATCCAATGAGCGATGAAGCTCAATATGTAAAGGTAATAATCAATAGGGAAATTCATACGTAAAGACATAATAAAGAAAACTTCAATCAATGGATTCACATTTACTTTACCTTCTCACCTTCTCATTGTTTCACTTCCTTTCTTACAATGTCCTTTTCGATTTAATTCAATAATTTATCTTTCTTTTTTTACCTTCGGTCCACTAATGATGAGAACATTAATTGCATCTCTCATCATGATGCCCATAATCTCATAGGTTCAATATGTTCAAGCTTAGTTAACACTTTACTTTGAACCACTTCATTATTTTCTATTTATCTTGACTTAAGTTTTCAAACATTATAATCAATAGTGAGCCTTTACCAACAATGAAGGTCTAAGGCTAGCTAGGCATGGGGTCCTTCTTTGACCTAATAAAACTTAGAAATTGTGGTCCCCGAAGGAACTCAATTCCTGTAGGGACCCTTAGCTCTCCGAAGGAATTGATTGTGGTCCCCGAAGAACTATTCAATCCTCGTAGGGACTCTTAGCTCCCAAAGGAACTGAAAACACCCCACGTTTAGGGTCCATTAATAATTCGTTAGGAACCAACTCATACCTTTCAAAGATAAGTTCAATCACATACAAAGTTCATTTTAAAATCCTAATTCACTTTAGGGGCAATGATCCCCTCTCTAGGTTATGTCTCATACAACCAACGTCGATTCAAGTAATGGAGTCAATCAAGCAATATGATGAATCAATAAATATAATAGAAGCATAAAAAAAAGATCCATTTCTATCAACTGTAAAGAAAACATGACCCTCATTAGTCTGAACACGACCCATTTTTTTTGGGGTTTCAATCATAGGATCAATAAGTGATATGAATTCGGAAGCTTCCAAATTTGGAGATAACACGAATTTAGAAGTTGCCAAATTCGAACCTGTCATATTTGGACGTGATATTACTGAACATGATGATCAAGTTGTTGTTGATGAAGATGATCAAGAATATTTGCGATTGACAACTGATCCAATTACAAGATTGCGGGCAAATCAAATTCAGGTTGCTAATGATAGAGAATCATCTACAATCTTGGTTGAAGACTTTGGATCACATCTACAA
>LTAE01002639.1:2959-42525 GCA_001647135.1 Pontederia paniculata | reverse complement strand
ACTCTTGTAGTTTAACATAGATTTTAATCTCAGGATTTCTTTGCTATAATTCACTCACAACAATTTTCACAATGGCCAATATTTAAATCGCGAATAAGAAATTTAAGAATTGCTAGGTACTCTTTGTTGTTATCGCAATTTTCTTTATACACATTACTTTCTAATGATTCCACTTAGATTAGGCCCTAACTCATTAGATTTCTCCTATATGATTTATTTATTTTAATTTAAATATAAATATATATTAATTCCACTAAGTTCTCAGATAGCAAGACAATCATATAGTTTTTTATTCAAATCACATGTATGTGTGTTTTGTAAGAACTTTGGTTCCATTCAAATTAGACTTTTAAATAGTTATTGCACATAAATGACATAACTCTAGAGTATTGTAAGATCATTTATAAATAATTAAATATACAAACAGATAATAAGTGTCCTACCTATTCATTCCATTCATCTAATCTAATTGATAACAACTATTTTGAATTAACACAATTAACTCATCTTTAAACCACAATTTATCAAAATTATATAAAATAGAGAAACAATAAAGATACTAAAATTAAATAAGAATCCCTCCTACATACCTCATTTTACCCATTTTTTTATCACTTTCTTTATTTCCTTTCCTTTAGTTCCTCCTCTCCCTTTCTTCTAGCCGATAACCATCCCCCTCCCTATTTCTCCTTCTTCTTCTTTTTGATGCGTGAGCACCCCCATTCTCTACGTGGATGTAAACTGGTAAGTGGTAAAGGCTGCATGGCTGGTTGCCTAGCTTGGTTACACATGGTAAGTGGTAAAGACTACATGGCTGGTTGTGGCTTCACAAGGTTGGATGAGGTGAGGTGTACTTATCCAACTTAGTTTTGGTGGAGTCAACATGATAAAAATAATATACATGAGTTGACAGGAGCACTCAATAAAAACTAATTAACTATTTAGTTCACATAACTAAGTACGAAATTAACTAATTAATTAACTTACTAACACATATAATCAATAAGTGTTTAAGTTACCAATTAACTCATATAATGAATAAGTATTTGAGCTATTTAATTTTATTTAGTTAATATAAACTAATTAATTAACTTGCACATTTATCAAATTTATTACAATATTATTCAAATTTGTTTAATAGTTATTAACCTCATTAATTTTCTTAGCTGCTATACAGGAGACAATTAATATATTATAACAAACTATAATCAAATAAAAGGATAATGCACTTTTTAGATAGTTTAGGAATATTACATATCAACTCTTAGATGTTCCTAGAAAATACAGAAAAGTCATCGGATATTCAATGAGTGACATTAGAAGGTTGAGTCCATCTTTATGCATGCATAGGATCAGTGTGAAATACAATGCCAAGCCCTCTAGAGAGTGTCAAAGAAGGTTAAACCTGAATCTACAAGATGTAGTAAAAAAAAGAGATCTTGAAACTCTTGGATTTGTGTATGATCCATCCCATTTCAGACATCTCTTGGGTTAGCCCTATTCAAGTTGTATCAAAAAAGGAGGTTTGACAGTATTACAAAATAAAAAGGGTGAAAAATTTTTGACTCGGGTGACTAATGGATGGAGGATGTGTGTGAATTTTAGAAAGCTAAATAGAGTGACTAAAAACGACCATTTTCCACTTTCTTTCATTGACCAAATGCTCGAGAGACTGGCTAAACACAAATACTTTTGTTACCTTGATGAATTTTCAAGTTTCTTCAAATCCCAATCCACCCAGCCGATCAAGAGAAAACTATTTTCACCTACCCCTATGGTACTATATTTTCACCTGCCCCTATGGTACTTTTGCCTATAGAAGAATGCCCTTTGGGTTGTGCAATGCCCTAGCCACCTTCCAAATATGCATGACATTTATTTTTTTCAGATTTCATTGAAACTATTATGGAGGTGTTCATGGATGATTTTTCGGTCTATGGATCCTCCTATTCTTGTTGTCTAACAAATTTGGAGCGAGTATTGTGCAGATGCTAGGATGTCAATCTTGTCCTTAATTGGGAAAAATGTCACTTCATGGTGCAGCAAGGTGTAGTGCTAGGCCATGTCATTTCTGATAAAGGAATTGAGGTAGACCCAGCTAATGTTGATGTCATCTCTCAGCTGCCCCCACCCACGAATGTGAAAGGGATAAGAAGCTTCTTTGGGCATATGCTGGATTTTATAGAAGGTTCATAAAGGATTTTTCTAATATAGTGAGATCACTTACAAAATTGCTGCAAAAGGATAGAGAATTCAGATTTGATGATCTTTGTCTTCAAGCCTTCAAAAAAAAATCAAAGCAGCCTTGACATCAACCCCAATTATGCAACCTCCAGATTGGTCTATTCCCTTCGAAATCATGTGTGATGCCAGTGATAATGCAGTGGGTGCTGCGTTGGGACAAAAGAAAGAGGAGTTGCATCATGTGATTAGTTATGCTAGCAGAACCTTGGATCAGACTCAGCAGAATCACATGACCACTGAAAAGGAACTACTAGCTGTAGTCTATGCGGTGGAGAAATTCAGACAATATCTGATTGGTTCCAAAGTGACTGTACACACAGACCATTCAACAATTAGGTATTTATTTACAAAGAAAGAGGCCAAACCGAGGTTGATCAGATGGATACTATTGCTGCAGGAATTCGACATTGAAATCAAAGATAGAGTTGGCACTGAAAATCAAGTTGCAGACCATCTATGAAGACTACAACATCTGCCCCCAGCTTGGACTGATCTACCAGAAATTAGAGAGACTTTTCCAGATGAGCATCTCCTAGCCGTCTCAATCAAAGAGAATCCATGGTATGCAGACATTGCTAACAACTTGGTAGGAGGTATTCTACATCAAGGCCTAAACAAACACCAAAGAGCACAATTTTTGATAGAAGCATTGCACTACTTCTGGGACGAACCTCTACTGTTTAAAGAATGTCCAAATAGGATCATGTGAAGGTGTATTCCAAATGATGAAACAAGCTAGATTATTGCTGAATGTCACACAACTTCTCATGGCGGACACGGGGGTACCTAGAGAATGGATACAAAAACACTATAAGCTGGTTTTTATTGGCCCACACTCTTTAAAGATGTCCACTAGTATGTTTTATCATGCGACAGATGCCAAAGGGTGGGATCCATATATAAGAGACAAGAGTTACTACAGATTAAGATTTTATCAGTTGAGCCATTTAATATATGGGGAGTAGATTTTATGGGTCCATTTCCAAATTTCGACAAATACAAATACATATTGTTGGCTGCGACTACATGACCAAATGGGTAGAAGCCATTCCCACAATTAGATGTGATTCTCACACTGTACAAAACTTTTTTAGAAAGATCATCTTCCCAAGATTTGGAGTGCCAAGAGCAATTATTAACGATGGTGGCAAACATTTCATAGAAAGAGGTTTTGAAACTCTACTAAGGAAGTATGGGATCACTCACAAAATAGCTACCCTCTACTACCCTCAAACCTGTGGGCAGGTGGAGGTTAGCAACCGACAAATAAAATCTATTGTAGAGAAATTAGTAGTCACTTCGAGGAAAGACTGGAGCTCTAAATTGAATGAGGCTCTTTGGGCATACAGGACAACATTTAAAACTTCCTTAGGAGCCACCCCATTCAGATTGGTGTATGGGAAATCATGTCATCCGCCGATTGAATTAGAGCATAAGGCTCTTTGGGCAACTAAATACCTGAACTTCGATTTAAAGGAGGCAAACGACCATCGGTTGATCCAATTGCGTGAACTTGAGAAATTGAGAGTTACTGCCTACGACAATTCAATGATTTACAAAGAAAAAAACTAAGAGATGACATGATGAGAGAGTTCAAAAGCGAATGTTAAAAGTGGGGGACCAAGTACTCCTATTCAACTCAAGGTTCAAGTTCTTTCTGGGGAAACTTAGATCAAAATGGACGGGGCCTTTTACAATAACTAGATTATTTCCCTCAGGTGCTGTAGAACTATTAAATAATCAAGGGGAACCACTTAGAGTGAACGGTAAGCGGGTCCAAGGTATACCATGAAGCTTCACCTTTGGAACACCTGACTTATATCTCCTTGGAAGAACCACCACAAAACCCATGACAAACTAAACCAGAATTATGTCTAGCCCAAGGACATTAAACTAGGGCGCTCACTGGGAGGCAACCCAGGTTTACTTTCTAACTCCTAATAATTTTCTGTCTTTGTTTCTTTTAACTTCAGGGAAATAGATGGGGCCATGTGAGCTTCTCTAGAACTCAAATGGGGGCACGTTTCCATCATCATTCGCTACAAGACAAGGGATGACACAATTTCCTGTTCAATCAGTGATACCGTGCAGACATAGTGGGCCTCAATTTGCCATGACGTGATCGTTACACATTTCCCTCTCCACTACTTTGAACACCCCCCATTACCCCCGCCTAACCCACTACCAGCACGATGACGCCTCGGACACACCACCCTCTCACTCAAATCACCACTAAACCTTAACCACTGACCCTTCATCTCCCACCAGTCCAACGATTTCCAACGCTGAGATAAAGGAAGATAGTTGCGACAAGTGGACAAGTTACCGACCGCACCTGGTGCCCGAAGCCAAAGAAAGGATCTGCTGGGTGTTCGTCAACAAATCCAATCACCTGTGGAGGAGGCACCACCCCGACACACCTGCGCCGCTGACTTCTACTTCTACGCCAACTCAACCTCAACGACCACCTTCTTCTACACCAGTCCGGCGTAAGGTCGTCGTCACAAAACACGTCAGGATGCCTCCAAGCAAGTGACCCTCTGCGCCCTCCTCTGATTCCTCAGCGAGCTCTGATGAGTCGCCATCATCTATAATGCCACCATCTGCAACGCCACCATTCGGGACACCATCGGCTGCTCCAACTCATGAACTCCTGACCTTTCCCCCATCAGCTCCGACCATACCTTCTCCACCACAAAGCCCTAACCACCCATCTGATGTCTACAAAACACCCCCTCAGTCACCAGCCACCACCGAACCTCTACCTGATCCCTGACCTCCATTCCAGCATCACCACGTATAGTTCTCCCTCCAATGGAACCTACGACGCCTGCGGAAACCCTAATTGTCAACACCACCCCTACCCCGGCCCCCGAAGACACTCCCACCCCGAAGACACAATCCACTAGCAAGATTCTTCATCGCCCAGTAAACTCATCTTCAAAGACTCAACGCACGAACATCGTCACTGCATTTTGAGCAATCGAGCCTTCCACCCAACGAAAATTCTAGACCTCGACGCTATGAAGAAGCTTAAATTTTATGAAGATTTCAAGAAACTGACCGCGGGGTTCTTCCTTTAAGGGTGGGATACATGACAGGATATAGCAAATGAATTCTTCAGCAGTCTAAAGATCGATGAAGATGACCGTCAGATACAATTCTGTCTATTCAATAAGGATTTCAATTGGACTTTTGATCAGATAGGAAAGGCGATGGGTTTACCTTCTACAACTGCCCTGAAACCATCTACACAAATGATCCCAAAGTAGTATGGAAATGGATAACTGGTCAAAATGAATTGCAAATCAAGCGCGCCACATCTGCGTGTATCAGAAACCCGGTCATCTGATACTTTCATAGGGTCCTGGCAAACACCCTTGTCGGCCGCACCAACACCGAGTCAAGTGTTAGAGAGACTGAACTATTCATCATTTGGGCCCTTCTGCATCAAAAAGAAGATCGATCTGGTGGGCATATTTCTTTCTAATTCCTACAAGATGGCTCGCCAGAACAAGGGGACTATGGTTATAGGTGGACCGGTAACACCTATTGCGAAAGCTTGCGGCGTCGGCATCAAAGCCCTGAAAGACATTTCAACTAGGGGGACACTGGATATGAAAATCCTGCTACACACGAAGATAGTCACTTGCCGCTAAGGTGTATACTACCTACTCAACCCCAGAGATCCCTAACATGACATCAAGTTGCCTGACCCTATATGCACAACAATGACAAAGAAGCAAAACTGGTTGCCGAAGGAGACACACGTGGCTGACCCCATCTCACCAACCTCTGTTGTAGCCGCCTCTGGATTAGAACAACTATCAAAAGGAAAGAGCAAGAAACGTTCACCTAGCCCTACACCCCCTACAACTAGCAAAAGAAAGAAGATAGTCCCAGCTACCCCCATTCCAGCTGACACCACCTCTCCCACCGAGAAGATTAGGATTACTCCAGCCAAGCCTGACACTACCTCTACCAGGAAGAAGAAGCCCACTCAGGAAAAGGCTACCCCACTCCTTCTGAACATCAAGATACCCCCATCCCACATGAAGTTACTGCTCCTACAACCTCCACCATCAAGGGAACAATTGAATCTCCAACAGCCCCCACCCAAACAGAAGCTAACACCACTATAGCTACACCCGACATGTACGCCTACTAGATGGCGAAGCAGAATGCACTACTCTCAGCCATCCTAGGCCATAACATCAAGTTGCGGAAAGAGAACAAGCACCTCAGGGGTCTCCTCCAATCAATTGCTGACAAGCTGACAGTCACTGCCACCGACCCCAGCTCCTCAACCGCAAACCCTTAGAGAATTTCCCTCCCTCACTTAGATCAACACTGAGGACAGTGTTGAATTTAAATTTGGGGGAGCCAATGGTATGGTCAACCTTCTCAAACTCCAATTCATTGAGCTACCATGCCTACCTTTTGGTTTAAATATGTATAAAAATTTTGAAGTCATCCCTTTTGCTGCATGACAACATTTTCACACACCTTTTCCTCCAATCACATTATGATTTTGGCATACACATTCCTGCTTACTCAACCCATGATAGAAAACATTATGTAACCTTAGTGCTTTTACACTCTCTCATCCCTAATTTTTTAGAACCCTCGGTCATTCTTAACTAGATGAAACCAATACACATAACTGTTGTCACATTCGACCTCTTTATTATGCTAAACCCAATTATTATACTCTTGATCTCATTTAACATATGTTAAAATAAAATTTGCAAAACCTCCTTCCCTAAATATTATCTCACTACATGTGAATACATTAAAGAGTTAAAGGTATAAAAAAACTTTAATTTAAACGCATAATACCCTACATTCACATATTTCTTTTTTTTTTTCACACGCAATGTTACACAAACCATTCCAAAGAGGGCAAGTGGTCTACATATTTTACAATAGTTCTACTACATCATTTTTATAATCTATGTATGTAAAATACATGCATGCTTTCCAAAAAAAACAAAATAGAAGGGGAATAAAAGTGCTCCAACGGCTCGACCTCTTCTATATGCAGCAAAAGTACACCTGAGTCCACTAAACCCGACAAGCTACCCAAAATCTGAAAATTTTAAAATAGAGTAGGGTGTGCAAACAACAAGCTCAGTGAGTGGAATAAAAGTATAACATAGGGGAACAATACAAGTGTTAAAACACACATTCCACTCGAGCAAAAACTTTAAATCACTATCATAATTAAAGTTTTGAAATCACATGTTTTTATGCAATATATAATAAAATCTCAATATTATGATATACAAGATCACATTCCACACATGTTATTGCACATACAACAACATGGGTCAATACTATCACACAAAGCATAGACATGGGTCAATACGTGTTGCAGAGCTTCATGGTCATGGGTCAATACATTTAAGTAGAGCTTCATAACCATGGGTCGAAACAATAACGCAGAGCAATAAACATGGGTCAATACGTGTCGCAGAGCAATCAACATGGGTCAATATGTGCATCCAGAGCAACCCCCAAAGGGCAAAAACACCCGATATACGCCCCAAAGGCATTATGTATATCGAATGCTGTCCAAAGACCTATTTCAACCAGTATGACAATTTAAAACAAGGGATTTCACAATATGCAGAAAATACACATTACATGTTTGTATCTCAAATAAGCATCACACGCATTGTTCCCTTAAAACTTTTGCATAAAAGAAATTTATTGCTTTATCTCACCTGAAATTCTTGGAAAGACATAATCATCTTTTCATATCCAACATACTTTTGAAATTATAGAAGGTTTCATATAAATAGAGAAAATAACATATAACATTTTTACTATCTTCTAAATTTACCCACTGACCTTGTACTTTATCTCTTTAAGAAGATTTAATAGCTTTCTTCCCTTCCATTTATAGCTTGCTTATCTCCTACAAATAATAGTGTCCTTTCATTTTCAATTCACTCATATTGGCATTATGCAATAAAGAATCATGATGCATGGATACTTATGCACCCTACAATGTATGCAACATCTTATAAATAATACCTATTTCAAACTTGTACTCATTCCACTAAAATTACTAGTCTCATAATATTAGGCAAGTTATTATCATTCTTTTCATATTAAGGGACTGTTAGAAAATAATTCATAATTTCTAAACCACAACATCAAATGTTATAATTCTTTCTGGGATTTCAACTAGACATAGTGAGGATTATTACATGTAAGTATCATTAATTAATTATCAGTGAATAACTTTTAGCAATTTAACCAATTTCAGTCAAATGTGTGTCCTTGCAGACTGTGTGACACTGGAAGAATAATTTATAACTATATATACACACATTCAATTCATGAGATATCAATTTTGATAAAAACTAGGCTTATGGTGGGTTTTGGAATAAAATTTTTGAAGTTTAACTCCTTATAGTAACTCTTGACAAAATTCGAAAGTTTAGGTCATGATTTCTGCTTGCTCTGAATTTTGGCAGATTAGGTTATACAGAATGAATAATTTATTTCTCTCAATCCACATGTCCTAATTTGATGATTCCACCTTTTTTGGAACCTCTGAATAGTTCATATTAACAGGTACAAATTTCAAATATTAACTCAAATAGATCAAATTATAACCTCTTTTACAATCAGACCCTATAGTTTCCTCAAGACAGGATGAGCGACCAGTGAAGAATTATTCATAACTTCCTATAAAGAACTTAGTTTTAATCAAAATCAGAGGCCACTGAATGGTAGTTTCCATAGGATGCTTCATGTTAAATTTCATAATTTTTTAAGAACAAGACAGCAAGAAAAAAGAATAGAGAATTAGGGAATCAGCTTAGGATGAAATTTTCTACCTCAACTGAGTGTTGTTTACGAATTTTTCCTAGATTCTACGCTAGGTTTTTGGCACTGGTAATTTTTTGGGATATTTTAGAAAACTAAAGGTAATATATCTAATTGTTACATATTTTTCTGACTTTATATGACGGTTACAAAAATCTGAAGATAAGTTAGTAATGAGCTGGTAGTTTAATTGCGGTTTGAAATATAATTGGTCAAAGTTGAGGTCCAATTAAAATAATGTTTGTTAAAATAATTTTTCATATCTAATTAACCATATTTAACACTAGTTATATATATATATATATTATTTGGTCAATAATTTACATAATATATTCATAATGATCTACACATAATTTTTTTCATACTACATATCAATATCTTATTGGCCATCAATCCTTAATCTAGTGGTTAATGATTATATGCATGCATAACTATTTAAACATATAAAATAACTTAATATGATAATCAAATCCATAACGATGCAAGAATGATGTTGGTGGAGCACATGCGTGATAATTCTCCCCCACTCAGGAAATTTCGTCCTCGAAATTCAGTTACTTGGTTTAGTGAATAAAAACGGATATTATTTTCGTACTTGATCCTCTCTCTCTCATGTTGCCTCTTCTCTTGAATGATTTCTCCAGAGTACTAAAACTAAAGGAATTCTTTGATTCCTTAATTCCTTTTCTTTTCTTCCAATAATGTGAATAGGTGTTTCCTCGTATGATAAATCCTCACGTACTTCAATGGATTGTGGCTCCAAAACATGAGATGGATCAGATCAATATCGTCGAAGCATAGAGACATGGAAAACATTATGAATATGAGATAACTTTGGTGGTAGGGCTAATCGATATGCAACTGGGCCAATACGCTCCAAGATATCATAGGGACCAATGTACCTCGGACTTAGCTTTCCCTTCTTTCCAAATCGTATAACACCTTTCCACGGTGACACCTTCAAGAAAACTTTGCTTCCTACCTCATACTCCATTTCTCGACGGTGTTGATCTGCGTAACTCTTTTGTCTATCTTGTGTCGCTTTTAAACGTTGTTTGATAACTTTCAAGTTATCCACAGTCTCTTGTACTATTTCTGGCCCCAAAAGAGCTCTTGTACCCTCTTCATCCCAACATATTGGTGTCCTGCACTTTCGACCATATAATGCTTCGAAAGGTGCCATTCCGATGCTTGAATGAAAACTATTGTTATATGCAAATTCAATTAGTGATAAATTTTCATCCCAAGACCCTTTAAATTCAATTATACAAGCTCGTAGCATTTCTTCAAGTGTTTGAATTGTTCTCTCCGATTGGCCATCTGTTTGTGGATGAAATGATGTACTGAATTTCAATTTTGTACCCATTGCATTTTGCAAACTAGGCCAAAATCGAGATGTAAATCGAGGATCTCTGTCTGAGATAATTGATATCGGAGCACCATGTAATCTCACAATATCATTCACATATAACTTGGCCAACACATTTAAAGGATCACTTTTTCGAACTGGTATAAAATGTGCAGATTTGGTAAGCCGATCAACAATTACCCAAATGGCATCATGATTTCTTTTTGTTCTAGGCAAATCAGTTACAAAATCCATGGTGATATGTTCCCACTTCCATTCTGGTATAGGAAGTGATTGAAGAGTTCCAGCTGGGGCTTTATGTTCAGCCTTAACCTGCTGACACACTAAACACCGTGAGATGTATTCTGCTATGTCTTTCTTCATACCAGGCCACCAAAAGTGTCTTCTTAAATCTCTATACATCTTAGTGCTACCAGGATGCATCATATAAGATGAACAATGAGCTTCCTCCATTATTTCTTCTTTAAAGTTGTTGGCTTTAGGAACACATAATCTAGAGCCGAACATTAAAGTGCCATCTTCATTTAACAAAAACTGAGTTTGCTTCCCTTTCTTGACTTCTTCAATGATTTTTACTAACTCTGCATCTTGATTTTGAGCTCCACGTATTCTTTCAGCTAAAATAGGTCTGATTCTAAAATGTCCTAGGAGTGCTCCTTCACTATCCATCTTCAAGTCAACTCCTAAAGCTTTTAGCTCAAGTAACAATGGTAATTGATATACCTTGACATGGGCTAAAACGCTCGATGATTTTCGACTAAGTGCATCTGCAACCACATTGGCTTTACCTGGATGATAATCAATTATACAATCATAGTCCTTCAATAATTCCATCCATCTCCTTTGTCGCAAATTTAATTCCTTTTGAGTGAGGAGATATTTCAGACTTTTGTGGTCTGTAAAAATATGAAAAGTCTCTCCATAAAGATAATGCCTCCATATTTTGAGAGCAAAGATAACCGCCGCCAATTCCAAATCATGTGTTGGATAATTTAGCTCATGTGGTTTAAGTTGTCGAGAAGCATATGCAATTACCTTTCCGTATTGCATGAGAACACAACCCAAACCTTGTCGAGAGGCATCACTATACACCACATAGCTTCCATTTTCTACTGGAAGTGTCAGTACTGGTGCAGAAGTCAGACAATTCTTTAATCTTTCAAAACTATGTTGACATTCATCTGTCCATTCAAACTTAATATTTTTCCTGAGAAGTCGAGTAAGTGGAACTGCAATAATAGAAAATCCTTCAATAAAACGTCGGTAATAACCAGCAAGTCCAAGAAAACTTCTAACTTCAGTCACATTCTTTGGGGGCTCCCATTTTAATATAGCTTCAACTTTTTTTTTATCAACACAAATACCTTCCGCTGAAATCATATGCCCCAAAAATACAACTGAGTCAAGCCAAAATTCACATTTGCTCAACTTAGCGAATAATTGCTTCTCTCGTAGCACTTGTAAAATAATTCTTAAGTGTTCTTCATGTTCTTCTTTGTTTTGAGAATAGACCAATATATCATCAATAAAAACAATAACAAACTTATCTAAGTAAGGCTTGAAAACACGATTCATTAAGTCCATGAAAGCAGCAGGAGCATTCGTTAAACCAAATGGCATCACCAAAAATTCATAATGTCCGTACCGAGTTCTAAAGGCAGTCTTAACAATGTCAGCATCTCTAATTCTCAGCTGGTGATACCCTGATCGTAAGTCTATTTTTGAAAATACCTTTGAACCTTGCAATTGATCAAAAAGATCATCTATTCGTGGCAAAGGATATTTGTTCTTCACAGTGACTCTATTTAATTGTCTATAGTCGACACATAATCTCAAAGTTTCGTCCTTCTTTTTAACAAATAACACTGGTGCACCCCACGGAGAAACACTTGGTCTGATGAAACATTTATCCAATAGTTCTTGTAATTGTAACTTTAATTCCTTTAACTCTGCTAGTGCCATTCAATAAGGAGCAATAGATATAGGAGCGGTTCCTGGGAGAAGTTCAATACAAAATTCATTCTCCCTCTCTGGCGATAGTCCTGGAAGATCATCTGGGAACACATCAACAAATTCAGACACAACTGGAATGTCTTCTAACTTTGACTCTTTTACCTTCATATCACTTAGAGATGCAACATAAGCTTCACATCCCTTCTTGATTAATTATCGATCCATTACTATAGAAATAATACAAGAAGGAAAAATTCGACATTTCCCACAAAAGGTAATCCTAGAATTTCTATGGCTCAAAATAAACTTCTTTCTTAACACAATTTACAGTAGCATGGTGAGAAGCTAGCCAATCCATTTCAAGAATGGCATCAAAGTATTGAATATTTAAAGAATGAGATTAGCCATCATGCTTTGTTCACCAACTTTGACTCGACATTCTTTATATGCTTCACTAACAATGACAAAATCTCCAACTGGTGTATGCACTACCATTGGACACTCTAAGAAACTAGGTTTTCTATTAGCATGCATGAACAAGTCTTTTGGTATGAATGAATGAGTGGATCCAGGATCAATAAGAATATGTGTGTCTTTATCAAACGTACCCATCACTATGTCAGGAGTAGCCATGTCATCTTTCTCTGTCATCGCGATGAAAACCCGTGCTTGTGTTTGTGATCTTCCAATTTGGTTTGTTGGCTTGGAGGTGCTTGCAACATTTCGATTACTTGCTTTCATGCTTATACTATGTGTAGCTTTTATTTGGGACTTGCCAGGTTGATAAACTATTGTTTCTGAAATTCCCTTGTCATTGTTGGTTAAATGACAGTATTTAATCTTGTGACTTGTTTGACCACATCTAAACAAGTGCCAGTAAATACTAAACACTTTCCAGTATGATATCTTCCACATGTTGTATAATATAAGTTTGTACGATATTGTTCTTGCCTTGGTCCGACCTTGCTTTGATTTGTTGAAAATGTCCATTTGGCTGATTAGCTTGTGTATTAATATTCTTCTATGAAGTGTCATATCTATGTGCACCCTGTGGACTATTGCCAAATCTTATATTATTGTTGATACCACCCTGTTGTTGAAATGCACCACCAACATACTTAAGTATCTTATTACTTGGTCCACCTTGAGTGAAACTTGAACTTGGTCATTTCATACTTTGACTAATATGATTTCATTCTATTAGCTTTTCAGCTCTTAATGCAACTGCCACAAGTTTGGAGTAGTCAGTGAATTCCAACACTTCAACTTTTTCTCTGATGTTCAAGTGAAGTCCTCCTTCAAATCGCCGACATTTGTCATTTTCATCGGATACCAAACTGGAAGCATACTTTGATAGTTGTGTAAACTTCAACTCATACTCTGCAACAGATAATGCTCCTTGTGTCAAATTTAGAAACTCCTTTTGCTTTCTGTCTACATATATTTTGGGCAAATATTTCTTTCGAAATTCACGAATAAAATCATCCCATCCAAGAGTAGATGGAACTGCTTGACTACCAGGAATTGTCTCCCACCAATCCAAAGCATCGTTTTGCAATAAAGAAACCACATAGTCAAATTTTTCTTCATTGGAGCATCGCATTTGATTAAAGATCCTATACATGCGTTTTAACCATGCTTCAGCTACTGCTGGGTCCGTAGTACCTTCAAAGTCAACCGCACCTTGTTTCCTTATCTTATCATAGAATCTATGTCTTTGCAGCACTTGAGAAGTTGGATCTACTTCGCTCACAATAGCCTTTAAAGCTTGTGCGATTATCTGAGCAACATGTTGATTCTCGATGGGATTAACTTGCTCAACAACTTGAGAAATTTCTAATGGACCCTCTGGGAAAACATCATTGTGGAAGGGAGGATTATTATTATCACCCATCTCCTCACTATGCACCGATGCATGAGATGATGCAGATGAATCCCTAGTAGGTCGTCCGTTTGGAGGAGCAGACTGACTTTGGCCAACAATAGCAATTTGGCCTTTGTCACGATGTCTACGCGGTGGCATTTTTCCCCTTCAAAATAAATAAATAAATAAATAAATAAAATAATGTCAAAAGAATGCACTAAGTTCTATCGAAGTAGAGTAGTAGTAGCTCTTATCCTTGTATCTCATATTCACGAGGGATCGGGATCCGAGAAGCTCGACCCCTTCGTCCAAGGTACTCGTGGTGTATCCGAGAGGCTCCTATGGATATCTAGGGGAGATTGAAGAGGGGTTATCCATGGCATTCGAGAGAGTTATGGGAAAACCTCTAGCGATTTAGGCTCAAGTCTTGACTGCGAAAGTAGCTAGGTTTGATCCCTTAACGTCCCAAGTCGACATTATTTGAGTTTCACGTGTTCATTAGCAAGTAGGGTTAAATACGATCACTATTTGAGTGATTTGATCGTGCTTCATATTGGTTTTGTTTTTTTTTATCTAAAAAATCTAAAAACAGCAAAAATATTTGTTACTTTTTTTTTAGATTTTAGTCTTAGTTTACCTGAATTTATGCACAAAAGATATTTCTCCTGGATTTCCATTCGTGGTAGAATAGAGAGGTTGAGTTATGAATTTCTGATTTTCCTGTGGATTCGACCCTAAAATACTACAAGGATAATTGTATACTTGCGGTTGGTGTTGTGTGTTTAGGTTTATTTTTAAGACTTGTTGATATCCTATTTTCTGTCTAGGTGCCCCCAGGTCTAGAAAATCTGTTACCACCTTTAATTTTGACACACACATTTCTGCTCATCATCTGTCACCAACGATGCCCAAACGAAATGACACCATCACATGCAAAATTGACGATGACCGAGCCCTCGCACACACCCGACGTACATCCACGAATGTCCCAACCAGTCGATCGATGCTTTCTCGATCATCGATGGCCTTCCCCTACTATCACCGATGATAGAAAACAAAATGTCTAAAATCATGACCGTTGAACTAGCCAAATTGGGTTGTTTTAATGATGTCAACTACGACACTTGGAGTCATAGAATAAAGATGGGCTAGTTCACGATAGTATTCAAGACTACATAAACATTGCACTACCAGTAGAAGGAGCCATCAATGAATAGAAGGCGGCTCATGCAACATCAATGGAACAAAAGAAGCAGGGAGATGAGAAGGCATGAACCTTCATACTAATGTATATGGAGGATCAACTCATTAGAGTGTTGGAGACACATGAGAGAACTTACAAGCTCTAGGAAGCTTTAAAAGAAAAGTATGCATCCAAAAGGGACATGAATGTATAATTTCTATTGCACATGCACACCACTTGCAAGATGAAGATGGATGACAATGTGTCTGATCACTTCAATAAGATGATCATGATGGTGAAAGACTTAGAAGCTACAGGGTGTGCTCTACCATTTTAAAGAACGTCTATGTTGAATAGCCTACCACCAACCTTTGACATGATTGCCATTGTTGTTTGTGTCAATGAGTCATAAAAAAAGGTTGTTAAATTGCTCTCCATCTTGGCCATTGAATATAACATGGCCGAGGGAAAAAAAAGATAGATATCTTCGAAGTGGAGGAAAATAGGGTAAAGAAGAGGAAGCCCATGTTGTGCATCATTGCAGGAATGTTGGGCCGAGCTTCAACCCAAGGAAGAAGCAGTTCAACCCCAGGCTCGAAAGATTCCAAGAAAAGCCTGTCATACTTGTAGAAAGTTTGGCCATTTTAAGGCAAATTGACCCTAAAGAGCAGAAGGTCAAGGCTAGAATAGGGGCTCATAGCATGGACAAGAAGGCAACCAATAAAATAAAGGCACATGCTTGAGCAAATTCTCCTTCGCCATCATGTAGAATGAAACACAATGATAGCAGACAATGAAGGATGGTTGATTGACCCAGGAGCAACCCACCATATTGCCATGACCAAGGAGGGTCTTACTAACTACAAGGAACTATCAAACGGTGATCAGAGAATCAATATGGGGAACAATGCCTACTTAGATGTTGAAGGTGTTAGAGAATATAAGCTAGACCTGGGACAACTTTACAATTATTAAAAATGATTTGTATGCATTGAGCATTAGGTGCAAGTAGATTTATGTTCTCATCTTGCTACAAAAGGAGTTTTAAGTTATATTATATAGTGGTCGAGTCATAATAAGCAAGAATAAAAAGGTCTATGCAATGGGAAAATATTTACCCGAATGTGACCTATTTTGTCTAAACGTAATAAAGAATGATAAAATAAAAAGGCTCTTCTTCCTATTATAGTATGTGTTATGTGTCTGATCATGATTTCTAGCACGAGAGACTTGGACATTCTGAAAACTTGATAATGGAGCAAATAAATAAAAAAAAATAATGTCCAACATATTTAGTACAAAGACAATGTCTTGTGAACATTGCTTGATAGGTAAGATGACAAGAATTCCTTTCACCAGAGGGACAAGTTCATTAGAATGATTGGAACTAATTCATTATGATATTTGTAGTCTATTGAGTTTCCAACTTATAAGAGCAAGAAATATTTCATTACATTCATTGATGACACTCTAAATATTGTAATGTCTATCTCTTAGAAGAAAATTTGAGGTTTTAGAAACTTCCAAGAGGTATAAGATAGAAGTAAAGGAGGTGTTTAAGGACAGACAAATGAGGATAGTATACCTCTTGAGAATTTAAAAATTATTATATTTTTAATAGCATACTAGACAGACTATGATGTTGTATATGCTACAACAAAATGGGGTGACAAAAAGAAAGAATAAAACATTGATGAATGTAGTAAGATGTATGTTATCCAACTCAGATTTGCTAAAACGATTTTGGGGGTGAGGTAGTGATGACCATGAGTTTACCTACAGGACAAGATTCTCACAAAGTCCATAGAATCAATATTATATGAATTATGGAATGGGAGGAAAGTCCGAATTGGACCATCTCCAAAAATAGAGATGCAAAACAAACGTAGTAGTTCTTGGCCAGCTTAGAGAAAAGCTGAACATTAGGACGAAAACATCTAGGTTTATTAGATATAGTGAAAAAAATATAAAGGGTATTAATTCTTCTACCTAGAAAAATGTCTCATAGAGTGTCAAGATGCTACTTTTCTTTAGAATGAAAAAAAGCATGTACAAAAGGATGATGATCCTTTGGAGATTTTACAAGATGGTGGAGATAACTCCGGAGATACATTTGATATCAAACAATGGGAGATGAGCCACTACAAGATGGTATACCTTTGGAAGAAGTGGAGTGACCCATTATTTTCA
This sequence comes from Pontederia paniculata, assembly GCA_001647135.1. Classification (NCBI taxonomy): domain Eukaryota; kingdom Viridiplantae; phylum Streptophyta; class Magnoliopsida; order Commelinales; family Pontederiaceae; genus Pontederia; species Pontederia paniculata. The sequence continues at coordinate 24,882 of LTAE01002639.1, read as the reverse complement.
CAAGTATAACCAACACCAAACAACCCCGAATGAAACTCAAATATTTGGATGATTTTGTTTCGTACGGGTGCGAGGTTTTGTGTTACTCCATCGATGTTGAGATAGAGGATAGTATAGATCCTGTCACTTGTAAAAAAGTGATGGCTTCTTATGACTCATAATCATGATTAACCATCATGAAAGCAAAAATGGACTCAACTAATCGGTACAGGGTATGAGCATCATGTGACTTGTTAGAATGTAGGCAATCCATAGGATGCAAATGTGTATTTAAGAGAAAATATTGGGTTGATGGTTCTCTTGATAGGCACGAAGCTAGATTGATAGTAAAGAGCTATGCTCAACAAGCCCTAATACACTTTCAAAAAATTTATTCCCCAGTAGCTAAATTTTTGTCGATTCAGATGATTTAGATTTGGAGTTATTCCAAATAGACGTCAAGAAAGCTTTCTTGAATGGATTTGTCAGAAGATGTATATATGCGACAACTTGAAGGGTTTCAGGTGAAGAGTCATAAGAATAAATATATAAGCTGAAAAAGTCTCTTTACGACTTAAAGCAAATGTCTAAACAATGATACTTGAAGTTCCCTAAGATGATAATGCAATATGGTTACAGGACAAATAAATTGGATCATTATGTATATATCAGTAAAACAATAAGCAATTTTGTGATATTATCACTATATGTGAATGATATCTTGTTTGTCATAAATAATATAGGAATGCTAGATGAAATTAAGAATAAATTGAGCAACCAATTTGAAATGATAGACATAGGAGAAGCATCCTATGTACTGGGCATTCAAATTAGCTATGACAAAAACTCAAGACTTTTGAGCTTAAGTCAAGAGAATATATATTAATAAGATACTAAGAAGGTTTGTGATGCAGAATATCAGTCTCACACCAACACTACTAGTAATTGAGTAAAGACTTAGTAAAAGTCAGTGTCTCAATGTGGATAGGAACCCTTGCAGAATCGACGGAGAGCTTGATATATATTATGCTTTGTACGAGGTTCCATTTGGCTTATACGGTAAGCCTAGTTAGAAAATTTTAAAGTAATCTCGGAAAAACCTATTGGGAGACCATTAAGTAGATACTGTGATATCTGAAGGACATGTTTCATTTGAGTTTGACATTATCAAGATGACACACTTGAAGTAGTAGGATATTCATATGCAAATTTCGATGGTGACATAGACAATCGAAAGTTTACATCAGGTCACTATTCCATCAAGGTGGTGCTGTTATTTCTCGGGGAAGCAAAAAATAGGAATTCATGGCTAGAAACAAACACAAGTGGTTGAGTACATCGTTTGCAATATAGCAACTACCATGGAGTATAGCTCAAGTGTTTTCTTTTGGAACTAGGGCTCGATTTGGTCAAATGATCATTATCGATGTATTCTAATAAGCTTGATGCATAGTGGAGCCAACTATTTGAAATGGAAGCACATTGAGATTGAGTATCATTATATTCATAATAAAATGAAAAAGAAGGAAGTAACAATGATCGATGTGCCTACAAGTGACATGTTGGTTGATTCTCTGATAAAAGGAATTCCACTAGGAACTTTCATTAAGCATGTGGGCTTGATGAGGCTCAAAAATATTTGAAACAGTATGAAGTATTGATGAATAATGAAACTTCAAGACAAGATATCTAGTTAGACTCATAGACAATGGGAGTGTTGACACGTTGTAAACCTCAACGATCAAGTGAGAGATTGTTATAATTGTGACCATCTTGATCACCCCTCATATCCATCGCTCGTCGATTACGTGCATGACAACCTTAAGAGTGCCAACTCACGATGGCGTTGGCCCGGTGATGGCGAACGATAGCTCAATAATGCACATGGCAACTCATGCATGTACCTGTCCGAAATGGTGTCCAGGTTCGTGCCTTAGCGAGGAAGTGATGGACAAAAATGACAAGAGATTAAAGGATATTAATGGCGTAATACGATCACTAGAGCAGAGTGAGATCGGTGGATCTAACGGTCGAAACACATAGTGTGGTGATAACGAGCATTGACCTATAAGACATCTATTGAGAGTCTTCATCCGCATCGCCGAAAATGCTCTGAAAAATAAAAGAGATAATGCCCCCCTCAAACCACCACATGCACACACCCGCCCTCCCCGACTTCCTTTCTCCACAACTTATTCATTCTCCTAAATCTCAGTCATGCTCTCTTACACAACTTACAACTCTTATTGCACTAGTTCTTCATTTTATCAATTCATATTCTACATTCTCTTAATCTCCTTAGATTACAATATCTCAACTCTATCAAGATGCTAATCTTAGTTTTGGTAAATATACTAACTTATTATCTTTTTAAAACTAATTAATATTATTATGTTAATTATGTTAAAGTTACTAATAAGTGTATACTTTAGAATCTTTTGTAGTGTTTAAAATACTTCTTTAAAAAAGAAGAAAAGAATTGATCAAGATTGTACATTTCTCATACTAATATAGTAATCTTATATTTATTATACCATTTTCAAATTATTATTATTAAAAAATAGATCCACTTCAAGTATATGATGGATGCTATAAGACATTTATATGGACCATATGCATATGATAGTCGTACAGATTCCAATTCTACGTTAACATTGAAACATGTTGGTCAATCGCTAGGAAATATTTAAAATGTAATATTACATTTAAATGGTGATGAATTTTTATACATTATTGTACAATAGATTAATATGGATTGGATAATAAAGAGGAATTATTACATTTAGATTAGTTGAACATCCTTATAATGCTTTGTAACATATATTTTGCAGTCATTATAGATCAGTTGAACATCCTTATAATGCAGTCATTATAGAAATGTAGTTTATGAATATGCTTTTATAGCTAAAGTTTTTTTTTCTTACACTTTATAATAGATATGCTGATAATAATTGATGCATACCTTTTTCAACATATATTTTGCATTATATTCAAAATATTTCATAGTTTTTAGCATTGGATTCATTATTTTAAATTAATTTGAGTATGAGTTCGACATAATTTTGATGTTTATTTTCATAATTCATGAATAAGTAGCGGTGGAGCGATAAGAAAGGAATTCAACTCAAATAAGAATTAATCTCAAGTCTCACATGAGAACTTTTCTTACGTCAACTAGGAATTGATTCTTTTAAAAAGTTATAGTGGAAAGGAGTCCAAACTTCATGAAAAGACTTCTAAACATTAAGCAACTCCCTTAGAGATATAGATACATATTCCTAGTGAATTTAAGAGAATTTTGAACAGTTTTGATGGTTTAAAATTTAGCCGAGTTACGAATTTGAAAATAAAATATTATCTTCCACCAATTATGACTTGAAAATATTTATAAACTATCTCTGTGAAAGACCTCGAGACACATTGTAGGTTACAAAAAAAGGTTCCTAGGGTTATAAAATGTATGTCTTTTGTAATATATGTGATTTAATCCATATAAAATTATATGTATTATGTCATGTTATATGATTCATATGCATTATGATATTGATGTTAAAATATAAGATTCAACTTTAATCGTTGGAGAGTAGAAAGTGAAGAAATTTCATATAAGGTGTGAAAATATCTTTCATAAATAATATGATAATTTAGAAAAATAAAGTCCAGGTAAAAATTTCCACATATTTAATTACGTTAAATATGTTTTTTTAATAAACTTTGGATGTGGTCTTAGTTAGGTTAAATGAATGTGCAAAAATGGAAAATTAATATAACTGTCATTCATTTTCGATTCAAAATTTGGAATTTGATTCTTTGAGAATTTTGATTTCTAACATTTTATTTGAATCCAAATGAGGAGTTGTTTCTTATTTAATGTAATATCATAAGTAAACATGTTGAGATTTTTCATTTACTTATATGATATTATATATAAATAATATTCTATACAAGGCCAATTCCGGTAGCAACACATAAACCAACCTTAAGTGGATTCTCTTCCACCTTATCTACTACATGTGACTCTTTTTATCACATGCTTTCTACCCTTTTACTGTCCCCATCCAAGATCAACAAATCAAGAAGAAAAAGGGAGAAACAAGAACAAATCCAAACTAAACAGAGGAGGTCTTATTATTTTCCTTCTTGTAAGTGTTCATTTTTCTATGGATAATAAATATTTCATTTTGAAAACCTAGGGTGTGTATGATCCTTAAATACATCAACCATCCTATAACCTCAACTAATTGTGAGGTAACACAAATCTTAATCACCATCCTAAAGAACAAACCCTAGCTTAAAACAAATTTGAAGATGAAACTAGAGTAATTAATAATGCCTGCCTTCAAGGCATTCAAAAATTATTAAACAAATTGTGGCATATCCTCTTGAGTCTAATTTGTTGATCTTTAGAATGGTGCCAATCATGTCTGTATACATAATATTACATACTAATATGTTGGAGTCACTTTTGCTATCTGGTGTCACATATAACCCAAATTGTAAATTCAATAAATCTATTATGCAATATTATGATTTGATATTCAATCCACATAAAGATACTGAAATTAAAATTTATTTCCAGCTAGAATTAACCAAAATATTATGTATAATTATACTTATAATTTTTAAGTGTACCTAAGTTTGTCAACCAAAATAAAGAAACAAAAGATTCTCGAATTTATTATGATCATTCTAGAATGGGATAAATTCTAAAAAAATTATGAGTTAAACCTTCTTAAGTCTAATTTAAAGGAAAATTACAAGAACTTAAAAAAAGGAGTTGTTTAAAAATTATATAAATTCTATAATAATTATCACTCAATCTACCAGAGTATAAATATCAGCATAGAATTTAAGCTATTTGATGATTTTCCTAAAATAAATCATATTGAAATAAAATATGAAACATGTAGGTTAATATTGGACATTCAGGCAAAAGTGGAACGATGGGTTTTAGATCTGCATAATAGAAGTTATGAATTTTCTTGCAACAAGTATGTTATCTGTTAGGTTATAAAAGATATACATTAGATGAGTTCAATTACTTGAGTTCTAGGATTTATATGTAGTTAAAATAACTAAAATTATTGACAATCTAGACATAGTACGTACTATTTTTAAGTGGCATGTATTTTATGTTGACATAATAATAATAATAATAATAATAATAATAATAATAATAATAATAATAATAATAATAATAATAATAATAATAATAATAATAATAATAATAATAATAATAATAATAATAATAATAATAATAATAATAATAATAATAATAATAATAATAATAATAATAAATAGTAATAATGATGATGATGATGATGATGATGATGATGATGATGATGATATGAACATATGTTATTGTTATAGGTTTAAAGGAGTAAGTTATGCGAACAAAGAAAGAATCACTTGATTGTTATTATGATAAGGTAAATTGGTTTCTCCTATTCTACGTATTCACCTTTTTTTATTTGGCTTATCAATATGAAAAACATGTTTGTAGTGATCGGACATTAGCTTGTTGTTTATGCCCTTCAAAAGTATATATAACATATGCCATATTGATTTGCTTGTATATATGCAATCATGTTTAATTTGAAATATTTTGTCAATATGATTCTAGATAATCTTGTGATATGTTTAAATGAAATTAATGTAATGTACCATTATTAGCATGTGTTTGAAACATGCATTTGCATGAATGGTGGTAATGTGAAAATTCGTTACAAGCAAAAGTATGCTAGCAAGTACACTAATTGTTCAAGTAATAAAGTACCATGTATATAATTATCGATTCCACGAGGAAAAAAACTAAGGTAAAGTTTCAATTTCAGAAAAGTAAAACAAAAAGATAAGATAAATAATAAAGTCAAACTGATGATAATTAGAGCCTAGATGATAGATATGATTAAAGACAAACAATATTCGTCTTTGCGGCACTTAAGTAATGATAAACAACAAGGAGCAGTTATTATATGATCTCTCATTCTGGGTAAAGATCACTATCCTAAAATTGAATAAATTGAGAACATTATATTGCAATTGTGCTCTCAAATATACTCATATTAGAATGTCTACTAAGTTGTGATTCATAAACTATTGTAATAATTACCTATTTATTCATGTTTCCCATTATATAATCAGTATAATTCACATGCATTTCAGTGTCATAATCATGCATTTTTGCTATTTTTGTTCATTTGTTTTATCTCAGCGAGTCACCATCTACATAATGTGTATTTTCTATATTTCCAGGGGCTGTTGGATGCATGGCGGAGGAAAGAAAAAAAATATGTTTCGCCACGGGCCGTTATGTTTTGTCACGGGCCGTGATATCACATACAAGGAAAATTGTAGCTTTGGTCATGACCGTGATACCTTTGTCACGAGCCGTGACATTACTCTTGAAGAATTCCCCTTCGGTCACGGTCGTGATTCCCAGATCATGGGCCGTGACATCTTGAGCTTTTAATTCGGTCACGACCATCTCGCGGGCGTGACGCGCTGATCTGATTATCACGGTCGTGACATCTGTCACGGGCCGTGACGTGTGCACCAATGTTCGGTCACGACCGTGACAACGCCTTGGAGTATGCTGTCATTCGGTCACGACCGTGACAAACTCCAGAGTATGCCATCATTCGGTCACAGCCGTGACACTTTTGTCGCTGTGACAGTTTGCGAAAATTTGTATATAAATATATTTTTTATGAGATTTTTGGACGGTTCTGCTTTCCTATCAAACCTACTCTAATCCTAGACGAATTCCATCATCCCAAGGCCTCTCCATTCCTATAAATAACACCCAAAACCCTAGAGAAAGAATGCTTGGAGCCTGGGAGAACTTAAAGAAGGAGAAGACGAAGTGCTGCAGGATTGACGATCGTCAAGAAATCCAAGGTGTAATCATTATGTATTATTTTATTTGTAATTATTCATGTATCTTCTCCTATCTATTCAAAGGATGAACTCCCATGTTTAGAGTTATTTTCTTTTGGAAATTTTTTATTATAAAAAGAGAAATTAAGAAACCCTAGATTTTGTGTATCAATTTGAGTTATTTTTCAATCTCCTACGCATGCTTTGTTGGATTTCTATGATATATTTTCTTGATTTATGATTTATGAATGAGTTATCATCTTGGATAAGAATAACTTATTTGCAAGTCTTGGATTTTTAAAAATATATTTATTCTTTATACATTGCATGCCACATCTGATGTCATCCTGGATAGGAATGTTGGGTGTGAGATCTGTGGAATTATCATCCTGGATAGGAATAATCCTCAGTCTAGGTTTTACAACTTAATGCATTTCAAAACCCTGATAAGAGACTTAACATCCTGGATAGGACCGATTATCTTTACTAGATTTGATTTAGTAGATGCATCCTGGATAGGACATCTAAATTTCAGTAAAATCTAATTCTCTTGAGAAAGACTAAAAACTAAAATTGATTTATTAAAACTCAGAATTCTCTTATTTTATTCATCCAAGTCCAGTGCTCAAGTCATCATAATTTTGACACTTAATTGTTAAATCTTTACCATTGTTTAATCTTTATTATCATAATCAATAAATTCTTCAAACCCAATGTACCCCTCTCATTAAAATATTGTGTTAGATATTGATAGAATAATTTGATACGACTAGTGCACTTGCTAGCAATTTTATCTGTATAATTAGCACGCATCATAAATGCTCATTCCGAAATCAATCCAACAAAACATATATCTTAATACGCACTTTCAGTTCTATCAAGATAGGGGATTTATTGCTTCAAATAGATATTAACAATCATTTCTACATACATCATGAATGAACATGAGACGTGTCAATAGTCAACTAGCTAATTCAATCAAAACTAGAAAAGCAATTCATTTAGTAATCATGTTCATAAGAATTAAACAGACTATAATCAATATCGAAAAAGATTCATAAGTTTGGTCTAACGGTTGAGACTATTATAGAAAAAATATAGATAAAAGATAAATAAAATATATGCTTAAGATCATTCCAACAATACAGTAGAACGAAGAGTACTCTAAAGATTGATGATGAATTCATGCACACTCTTCTTTCCAAGATCAATGTGCAAAGAAGGTTTGTCGAGATGCTCTCACATTTTTTGCTTGTAGACATATGTTGACATATCTTAGCATTAAAATTTAGGCTAGAACAAGATTATTTATAACTTTCTATGTTTTCATATAGTTCAAATCAGGTCTGTCCAATCATAATAAGGAATTTCCTCTTTATATCCGTAGTTAGTTTTTGCTCTAATAATATAACCCTCAAAACACTTCCATATCTTTCAATTATGATTATTTTGCTTCCCGAGCATCTAAGTGGATAGGAGTCCTTCTAAAACTTAAAATGCTTTTAAAAATCACTCAAAATTGAATATAAACCATTTGACACGAGTAATATTGAGTTCTAATGACCTACAAGACTTCGTCTTTGTATAAAAAAAGTGTTCATCAGGACACGTGAAATGATATCACAATCAGTGTGTTAGGGAAAGCTCTGAAATGGCAGCTACTAAATATTTTACTTTCGGGCCGTAATACGATATATTGACCTGTCACAAATGGATCTTCAATATGGTTCTTCTCTACTAATATCGTGATGCTTTGTAATGGTTTGTGAAATGTACCTATTGTAAAGCCCCAAAAAGATCATCCCATCCTCATAAAGATGTTGAAGCCAAGATTCATTTCCAATTGTAATTAACCCAAATTGTTGTGTATAATTGTAATTATAAATTTTAAGTGTACTCAGTTTGTTTACCAGAATAAAAAAATAAAAATTGTGTTAGATTCTTGAATGTACTGTGATCATTACTCAAAGAGATAAATTCTACAATTTTTATAAGTGAAATCTTCTAAATTCAGTTTAAGGGAAAATATCAAGAACAAAAAGGAGTTGATTATGCATTATATAAATTCTACAGTAGTATCAATAAGTGTATTAATGTATAAAATTAGTAGAATTTTCATTATTTGATGTTTTTTATAAAAATAAATTATAAATTTTGAAACTTTTATAGATTAATGTTAGAGAAATCTGTATTAAGACATAATCAAAATGACATGATTTAGATTATTAAAATAGAGGTTATGAATTTTCTTTCAACAAGTATGTTATTTACTAGGTTATAAGAGGTATACATGGGATGGATTGATTTGGTTAATTTAGTATTTATATGCAGTTAAAGCAATTGAAATTATTTGACTATCTAGATATCATATGAAATATATAAAGTGTTATGTATTTTATGTTGACATTTACATCATAACAATAATAATAATATGAACATGTCATTTTTATAGGGTTTGATGAGTAAGTTATGTGAACGAAGAAAGAGTCATTTGGTTGTTATTATAATAAGGTAAAGGTTTCTCCTACCTTATGTATTCTTACCTTTTGGCTTTGATGTATCTAAGATTATGATATGTGTTGAATATGCCTCTTTAGAAATTGGTAAGAAAAATATGTTTGCAATGGTTAGACATCAATATGTTGCTATGCTCTTCAAAAGTATATATAACATTTGCAATACTGATTTATGTGTATAACAAGCAATCAAGTTCTTTTTGAACGATTTATCAATATGATTCAGCTTGTGATATGTTAAAATGTAATTGATTTAATGAATTCGTTAGTATGTGTTTGAATCATGTATTTTCATGAATGATGGTTGATTCTAAGTGTTATATCGTTGATCATGACGAGAGCCACCTATAGAAATTTAACCAAGCAATTTGATTATCTAAATATTGGATGGGATAAAATGACACTAATGCCATGAAGAGCTATGTGAATCTATAGGGATCACCTCTAGAATCTTAACTACCACTTTCTGATCTATTTCCTATCAGCGATGATTATATAAATTAGCAAGTTGGTGATATGTTCATTCATATAAGATTGACGCATAACAACATGCATAAATTTGATATGTATTAAATGATATCTAATGCAATTTGGGTATGTTTTGACTTATTGGTATGTTTGTTGTATGCATAATGTAAAAATTATAAAAGTACCTTATTGTTTGTGTTATTAAATGATGCATGCATTATTTAATGTCTCTTTGAATTAATTTGTGATAACACATAGCCTATGAATTATCAACATATTGACTTGTGGTTTGTTCACATTGTAGTTTTTAATGTTTATTGGATCGATAGAGATTTTGGATTGTAAGAGTTGATAATATTAGTAGGTTTCAGATCTTTTTGAGACAACAATATACGAAAGATGTGTGTCTCTCTATATCTTTTGTTGAAGAGTTGTGCTTCATTTCCTTTTGTAAGGATATATGAGAGTTTATGTATATGATCTAAAAACAATTTTGCATCAGTTAAAAATAGTTTTTTATGCAATGTGAAATCCTAAGTAATGTGTATTGTTTTAAAAGATCAATATAAATTGCACATGAATGTTCATTTTGTGTATGTATCACTTTTGATATTAATTTTTATAAACTTATAGTTGCGTGGTTTGATTATTTGTCTCATGTTATAAATGAATTATAACACATTTTTACAATTTCATTTGGCCATCTATAATACATCACAACTTACAGATTAAATCAAGGTTCAAACCAGGGTAGATTATGACACCTTCTGCTTGGGAAAAGTCAAAAGTTTCTAAAGAAAGATCCTACCTTGAAGACTAAAGAAAGAGTTCCTATGCACGATGCCTTAGATACAAATGGGCTAGAATCATCTTCTTCAAGTGAGTTACACATTGTTTTCTTATTTCTGGAATGAACTTTTTCGTTATTTTGATGTTCTTTTAGTTCTACGGAGTACTTTATTTTTAAGAAAAACTTTGTGAAACCCTATGTTTACTGTGATATATTCTTATTTCTGGAATGAGCTTTTTCGTTATTTTGATGTTCTTTTAGTTCTATGGAGTACTTTATCTTTAAGAAAACCTTTGTGAAACCCTATGCTTTAAATTGAATCTCCATTAGCAATTTTGTTTCTTTTGAACATTTTTGCCTTTCTTGATGTTTCTTTGCATGTGATTGATATTTGAGTTGACTATTTATTGTTTATTGTGATATATTCTTATCCCTTGATTGTATGAAAGTTTGATCTTTAACTCTAAGTTGAGGTAAATTTATGTCATGATCTTGGTTACTTATTTTAAAGTCATAGATTGTGTGATTTATTGATTGGACTTATTTAAGAGGTCAATAGTATAGGCATCATAAATGCATCTCAAGATTAAGTCAAGGTGGATTCATTTGTACATCTTGATTTGATTTATTTTTATGATAGTTGATTGCATCTATTTTTGCTTAAGATGTCAATAGTATAGGCATCATAAATGCATCTTAAGATTAAGTTAAGTCAAGGTGGATTCATTTGAACATCTTGATTTGATTTATTTTTATGATAGTTGATTGCATCTATTTTTGCTTAAGATGTCAATAGTATAGGCATCATAAATGCATCTTAAGATTAAGTTAAGTCAAGGTGGATTCATTTGAACATCTTGATTTGATTTATTTTTATGATAGTTGAATGCACCTGTATAAGGGAGCATATCTTTGGACACCCATCCATCATTAGATATGATTTAAATTTAAGGTCTTAATCAATTTAGAGGTGAAGCACAGTTGACCCTAATTACCAAATCATCAATCTTATCTTATCTCATCTTGTCATTTTATTTTTAGTTTTCGTTTTAGTTTAACTCTGCTACAAAAAGTTCACCTTTTTTTTATTAATCATGGAGTTCTCATGTGTTTGACAATCTATTCACTTCTATATTACTTGAATGACTAGTGTGCATGCTAGAGACTTTAATTCACATCAATTATGTTGCATGACTCCATCAAAGACGCGCATGCCATATATTATTAATTGTTTAAGCCATGATTAGATGTGGTTATTGGAGTTTTATTAAAGCGGTAATTACAAGAACATGTCATGAACTTAAGAGGCAATACTTCAAAGATATTTGTTATGCTATAATCTTAAATATATAAAATTATAAACTAATTTAACTAGGTACAAAATGAAATAATGCATTCTACAAGTTTTGATCATACATCCAATAAACAAGCAATTGATCATTATGTCTTCATAGTAATGCAAGACCCATGAAACTCAAATGATTACAACTGAATGGGATGACACACTATAGTTATGATGAAATGCTATCAATATTTTTGTAACTTTACTACATAATTTTATGTCATTTACACACTCAATTTTAAATTAATAATTCATCAAATAAATGAAATGACAACTTGATTTAATGATCGACGTCAATTTTCTACAGAGTTTAGCAAAATAGATTATAAAATTGAAAAAAAAATCTTAAATATTAAGGTTAGTTATCTATATTGGATTTTTTTTAAAAATAGTGATGGATCCTAGAATAAGGGCTCGTGTCGTAAATGGTAGATGAAGTATGTTAAAATTTGTTTTCTCTAAGATTATATCATAAATTATTCTCAAATAAAGGTTGAAGACTTTCTTAATCCAATATGTAATCATAATAAATCAACTATATGATATTTATAAAATAAAATTTGGCAATACTTAGACATGAAACACTATTTCATCACATCCACCAACAACACTCATATCTAATAATAAATCATTCTCTAAAGTCCTTCTGGTTCCTCTTCGATTCTTTTTTGAGTGAACTACAAGATTGCTTAGCACATTCAAATAAAATATGATAGTGGTCTTGATGTTTTGAGTTCTTTAAGATAAAATAGTCTAATGCTCTCTGGCTTAATTTTGTGTCTTTTAGTTATTTTGATGGCAACAATAACATACGAAACACATACATTTTTTGTAGGTCCTCTTGTATTGGAAGAAAGAAGGAATAGATTGAACTTCAACTATTGGAGATTTGTATCCTGTTAACAAATTGATATGATGTCGTTTACAGAACATAAGATTAAAATCCTAACTACCACACATAGATCATGATGCAAGCGACGACTCTGTACATAATGATAAATTTTGTTAATCTCTTGTTCCATTCATTTTACATATATATATTATATATATATATGTTAGATAATACACTAAATTACCTTATTAGTTAATAACTAAATAATCATTAACATAAGATGTAACTTTCCCAAATTCATACCCCATCACATGACATAATACAAATTTGGAGACGCTACGATATTCATCTTTGACTTAACATTTGACAAGTTGGCTAGTCCATACATTGTGTGGAATTTTAAAACTTTAAAATAAAACTCTTTTCAATAGTTTAGACAAATTAAGACATTCTATTATATTGTTCCAAAATAAAAAGATAGAACTAATAAAAAGAAAGAACTAATAAAATAGTTGTGACTCATGCTAGACCCCTATCATGTGCAAACCTTCGTATCACGAAACTTGTATCACTAGTGCCATCACATATTCATTGCATTCATCATCAGTAGGATCAAAAGTAGGGAAAACAATTCTCCCATGAGTGATGAAGCTCAATAAGTATAAAAAATATTCAATAGAGAAGATAATATGTACAGTTATTATGAATGAAACAATAATTATATATCTTTGAACTTACTTTTTCATCTTTTAATTCAGTTATTCTTTTTTTTACTTTAACATATCATTATCTATTCAGTTGCAAGAACCTTAGTTGCATTGCTAAGATATAATGCCCATTCTTTTTATTTAGTAGGTTCAAACTCAGTTCAATCTTTTTCTTAGGACCCTTCTACACATCTTTTCATATTGTTGTATTAGGTTACTCAGTTATTACAATTAGTCATTAATGAACCTTTAACATGCATGACGATCAATGGTTTGTATCCTTGTGTCAATAAGGATAGCTAGGTTGTAAATTCAGTAGCAAAAATCCCCAAAGGGATTAATAGTTGAACTTGAGAGAATGTTGTTATAGTTGTTCCCAAAAATATCCATGAACAATTATTCCCAGTAGGAACCTAGTTGAACCTAAAGGAACGGCTTTGAATTTTTTTTCTCCAGGAACTCATTTACCCCATGTCTCAGGTCCATGTTGTCAATTCACCGGGAGCCAAATCATACCAACATGGATAACTTGAAGCACATGCGACATTCTGTTTTTAGACTTTATTATCCTTGAAATCTAGGGTCTTCGTTTCACATAATAATTAGACAATCAAACAATAAAACAACTTTTGTCCTTCTTCCAATGGTAGGAACATAACCCGCGTCCGAAGCAGACACGATCAATTTTTGGGACTGTCAATTTTTCTTTATGTCGGAACACGACCTGCGTTGTGCATGAACACGATCCTTTTTTTCTTTTGGTTCAATTTAAGAGGATGTGGTCAGGGTTCAAGATGGCTCGACCCACATTCGCTCAAGATACGACCCGTGTTTGAGGCAACACAATCCACATCAGCTCTTTTCGGGTTAACATTAATGCGATCGGTTCAGGATGACTCGATCCATGTTTCCTACTTTGTTTTCTTTGCCGGTCACGTCGAGGAACACGACCCGCATCAAGGTGCGATGCGGTACCTTTTCATGCGCCCCATGATGATCCATCAAGTTGGTACCTACACCTATGGACATGTCTGTGTCATGGTGCGACACGAGCCCATTTCCTCTTATACGTTGACGTTCGGGGAGTACACGACCTGCACGTGGGGTGTGGCCATTTTCAAATTCGCCGAACACGGTTTGTGTCTTACGTGAAACGGTCCGTGTTCGGCTTGTGTCCTACGGGATAAGCTTGTTCCCATATTGTGAAAAATAATTTATACTTTAATATAAAATGTAATCATCATTACTTTTCAAGTACAAATCCCCTAACCTATCATGCTCATATGAAAATCTTGAGGGTTGATTCATCCAACTACATAGCTTGATGGTTGATCTTCCTCGCGATCTTCCTCCTCTTCATGTCCTTTAGGCGAGAGAGAGAGAGAGAGAGAGAGAGAGAGAGAGATATATATATATATATATATATATATATTATTAGTTAGTTTATTATACTTGTAGCCTTATAGTTACATACTTACATAATATTATGCTATCATAGTATAGGAAAAGACAAGCGTATGTACTTTGGTGTTGTGCGAATGTAGCACACAAAATTACTAGCAATATCAAGGTCAAAATAGATTATTGTAACTTTTTTGTCCTGACATTTAGCTTTTTGAACCAAAATTTATCAATAATTTTGGTTCATGCACTACACGTTCCTTAAGTCATAAATTATATAATTATATACTTAATTACTTATTACTATTAAAGAAACTGTAAATACGTACATATATAAGTATAATGAGGTGTTTACTATAGCTCAACATTATTTAATAATTTATATTACTTTACAGAAAGATTATTATTTATTAAATTATCAGTGAGCATTACTCTATCATTGCATGACTTGAAATATGATTCATTTTGTTTGGTAATTTCAGAAATCCCAACTCTTTAGTGGGACATGTGAACACCAGTTAAAAGCTGAGATATATGTATAAAAGTTTATTCTACATGTTTTTTTTCATTTTTAATTTTTTCTTTCTAATAAAATTTAATGTCACATAATTTTTAATATATGGATGTTTATTGAATATTAGAAAGATTAGAATGCTAAAAGTAAAAATCTTATATAGTGATTTTGGCAGTTTGATTGCTTCACTTACCGTTCCGATTTTTTTTTCGATGGTCACTTCAATTTTCGACTTGCTTTGACTAACTAATGTCATTTCAATTTATATATTTAATTATGATAAATAAGACTCATAACAAAAGAATTAAAATTCAATTATGTACTTGATTGCTTAATTGTTTAATTAGATAATATGTTTATGCTGCACTGGCTGCATATATGCCGCACCAGGTCTGATGGAATGGTCCTCGAGCTAAGTAGAACGAGAGTGACTTTGGATCCCAGAAACGACATGCACATTTCTGCAATGCTTTCTCACAAGTTCATTTGCTTGCTCAAATGGTACTTTTTAAAAATTATCATTTGCAAAAAAAAAATTATTGCACAATTACTAGGATTATGTGAGTTAATAATCATGAATTTAATTTTTAAAGTCATTAATTTGATTATATTAGAAAGATTATTTATCTGCCTAATTAGTTAAATGTTAATAATTTTAAATAGCGATTCCTCGCTTGCCATTTGTGGACTACCACAAAGAAAACTAAATAGGTAGTTAGAATTTGCAAAGTTAAAGCTCCTTATTCAATAAGAATTTAAGCTTTAATTGAAAATTTTGAAGTAGACACGTGTATACATTAGAAGAGTTAAATATCCCTTAAAGAACAAGGGCAACAAGCAAAAGAAAAACAATGGCAACCACGTATATATGTGAACCAAATCCTAAATCAATCACAATTGTGAAATCTTTCCCAGAGGTACAAACTTAATTATATATCATATCTGGTAACAACACCTAATTAAAACAACAGCATCTACGTTATGTAATCTTATATAAATTATCAATCGTGATGGTCGTGGTCTTCATCTATGGCCAATGGAAAACCTTCCCAGCAAGCAAAGCAGCTTCTATCACCGTTGTCATCACATCCGCCACCTCCTCCACCATGCACTTGTTCCCTTTGAACGTCCCCTTCCCAGCTTTCCTGGCGGCCGCAATGCAGTTGATGAAGTTTTGGTTGCACTCCTCGCTCAGGTAGTCATCTGCATGCATGCGTGCATTATGATCATCACAAAGCCAGGATAGCAATTAAGGAGAAATATCAAAGAATTAATAAATCTAGAGAGAAAATAACAATGTCTGCAAGTGCGATGAAGACTTCAATATATCACCATCTCAGCAAATTAATGTGAGAGAAGAAGATGCAAGGAAGAAGAGTGATATGGTAGCACGTACCGTTTTTGGTGACGCAAGCATCATGGACCATGCAGCAAGCATCAAGTGCATCGCATGGCTTCTCACCAGGGCAACCGCTGTACAAAATGCCGCAGTACTTCCCGTATCTCAAGAATGGAGGCACTGCACAACGCCACGACAAGAATCAATTGAGCTTAGAGTTTAAGTACTTGAGAATGAACCAAGCATGCGCAGGAAAAAGAGAAGTGGGTCACCAGTGCAATGCTTAGACTCGCACATCCTGCTGCACTGCTGCTTGCTCTACGGGAATCAAAAGGACATGGGATGAAACCAAGTTAGTTAACAATCATTAAGGCAGATTGAGACATGGGAACTGTATAATTAGTCTATATATTGATGGTATATATACCATTCCAACATTGCTCGAGCCGACAAACTGGACGCCGATGTTGAGCGCATTAGTCGTTGAAAGGAGCAAGCATAAAATTAAGCTCAGAAGGATGATGGCCAGATTGCCTGATGACTGCATTCTTCGCCAAGTATGTATGAATCCCGGCACGCAGCCCTTCAAAGAAGATGTAGGCAGGGGGGAAAACTCTGGAAATTATGCGGCTTGGTTTCTGAACTGGCAGTGAAGTAATTCTAGTGCTATGATACTAGAAGATTTATGGAGGAGGTGTGTTCAATTGGAAGAAGGGGAGAAGGAACTGGGCTTCCTTGTCTCGATGTGTCTCGGACGAGCTTTTGTAGTCTACCTCATGGGTCGCCATCAACACTTTAACCTCCTCATTATGGGAAAACAACTTTAACCTCTTTTTACTATTTGAGTCAGGTGGTTAATTTCAGAATGTGTCCTTGCTGTAAGAAAGGATTATCATCAGTTTTCTTGATACCCGAATTCACGCCAAAACTTTGCCATGCAATGTTCTTGGGGGGAAAAAAGATCTAATAATGGTAAAAAAAGATGTTATGAGGTTTAGAAGAAGAGGAAAGCTAACCCCGATATGTAAGCCCATTTGAAGTTGTTGAACTAGTTGGTGAAGGAGTGTGTAAATTTATACTACCCCATTGTGCATAATATCTTTTATGTGTCGATGCTCTAGAAGTACTTGCACGTTGATGCCAATATTATTAGATTTGGGAGCCGAACCTTAAAGAGGATATGGCATATGAGAAGTACCCGATGGAGATCCTAGAGTACCAAACTCAATGCCAGAAAAACAAAGATGTTCTCGTAGTCAAAGTAGAATGGAATTATCACCACGGTGTCAACACAACATGGGAACTCGAATTGGAAATGAGCAAGGCGTTCCCTAAATTTTTGGTAAGCCTCAACTTAATTCTTGAATTCAATGACGAATTCATTTTTTCTAAGGGATTTATAATATAACAACACGATAAGATAAACATTTTATCTTTAAAAATAATAAATAAAAAATTTAACAACCCAATAAGTTAGGATATTATCCTTGAAATCTGAAATTAAAAGTTTTACTATATCCAGAATTTGTTTTTTATAAGCAAAATATTAATATGAAATTTATCTCTTTCTTCTCTTATGTGATCCTAACTTTCTCTTTGTCTCAAAGCCAATCCTAATTCTTAAGCTTCTTTTTGGACCGGTACCAAGGAGAAACAAACACAAAAGTCTCTACAATCGCCGGTGAGAAAAGGAAGGAAGAGAACTTAGGAATGTGCAACCTTGTGTTTCCATCAAAATTTTATGTTTGGCTGGTCTCTCGTCAAACATGATATCTTTAATAGATAAATCATGATAGGATTGAGGGCTCAAATGTTTCATTGATGTTTTGAATTAATCATTATTGCGTTCTTTTAATTTTATTAGATTGATGAATGCTTGATATAATTGGTTTGTCCAGAAATCATGACGATTGTTTCAGCCAAGTTTTGAAGGGTTTTACTCATTCCAAAAGTTATGAATAACAACGGATAGCTCTTGAAGTCCAATTTATGTAGGAGCTGGATCAATCATGATCCAAGGTTTGTAGAAAGAGTTATGACTAAAGCACTAATATAATTGTGTGTCATATTGTTCCGGAATGTAGCTTGTCCAACTAAGAAAAATATATTATAAATTATAAAGATCTAAATATAATCTAAGATTTATGAACTAGTATCATGCTTATGCATCTTGTATTAGAACTTGGAATAACTTGAAGAAGATAAGCCTAGATATGGTTATGATTTATTAAGACCCAACTGTAAAGATACAACATATTAGGATTATTGTAGAACTTCATGAGAGTAAATTATAAGTAGATAAATTTTGAAAATTTTATATGTAAGACCTATAAGAGTCTACTTTTAGAAAAAAAATATTGGATTCATCTAGAAGGAATACTATAAATTAAGCTATGAATTTTGAGTATTAAATTTGTCCAATGCTGAAAATTACTACTTTGAATAATATTGTCCGAAATTGTTCATTAGATTATTAGATTAAGAAATAGTTATGGTCTATTTAGACTATTTAATTTGGTTTTTATGATATCTTATTGATGTTGATGCGTGTTAATTATGCATATAAAATTGCTAGCAAGTGCACTAGTCGTATCAAGTAATAGTTCAACGGTGAGTTGAGTATCGATCCCACGAGGAATTTACTCTATCAATATCTAACACAATATTTTAAATGAAAGGGGTACATTGGTTTTGAAGAATTGATTGATTATAAAAATAAAGATTAAATAATGGTAAAGATCTAACAATTAAGTGTCAGAATGATGACTTGAACACTGGACTTGGATGAATAAATAAGAGAAATCTGAGTTTTAATAAATCAATTTAAGTTTTTTCATCTTTCTCAAGAGAATTAAATTTTACTGAAATTTAGATGTCCTATCCAGGATGCATCTACTAAATCAAATCTAATATGATAATCGTTCCTATCCAGGATGACAACTCTCTTATTAGGGTTTTGAAATGCATTAAGTTGTAAAACCTAGACTATGGATCGTTCCTATCCAGGATGACAATTCCATAGATCTCGCATCCAACATTCCTATCCAGGATGACATCAGATGTGACATGCAATGTATAAAAAGTAAATAATTTCCTAGATCTAATGCCTTACAAATAAATCATTCTTATCCAAGATGATAACTCATTCATAAATCATTAATCAAGAGAAACATTTCATAGGAATCCAACAAAACATGCGCAAGAGATTGAAAAATAACTTAAATTAATATTAACAAAATCTAGAGTTTCTCTTTTTACAATAAAAATCCTCCAAAAAAATAAATATTAAACATGGGAGTTCATCCTCTGTATAGATAGGAGAAGATACGTGAATAATAACAAATAAAATAATACAAAATAATTACACCTTGGGTTTCTTGACGATCGTCAATCCTGCAACACTTCGTCTCCTTCTTTAAGTTCTCCAAAGCTCCAAGCATCCTTCCTCTAGGGTTTTGGGTGGTATTTATAGGGATGGAGAGGCCTTGGGATGATAGAATTCATCTAGGATTAGAGTAGGGTTGATAGGAGATTAGAACCGTCGAAAAGTCCCATAAAAAATACATTATATTACAAAAATCCGCATATCGTCACGGCCTGTGACAAATGTGTCACGACCGTGACCGAACACTTCCAACTCTAGTGATTTTGTCACGGCCCGTGACAGAAGTGTCATGGTCGTGATTGAACGATTGCATCTCCGTGGAGTGGTCACGGCCCATGACAGAAGTGTCACGGTCGTGACTCAACTATGGTGCACATTTCGCGGCCCGTGACAAACATGTCACGACCGTGATATTCAAGCGTGTCGCCTGCGACGTGGGTCATGACCGAATAAATTTCAAGTTGTCACGGCCCGTGACAAACATGTCACGGCCATGACAAACTATAATTCATGTTGTCACGGCCCGTGACATACATGTCATGGTCATGACTGAAGCTTGGTTTCTTCATTGTATATGATGTCACGGCCCGTGACAGCCCATCACGACCCGTGATGAAAGTATATTTTTCTTTTTCTTGATCCTTTCCTCCACCATGCATCCAACAACCCCTGGAAATATAGAAAATTCACATTATGTAAATGTTGACTCTAAGATAAAATAAAATAAATAAAATATGAAATATGCATGATTATGCTAATGAAAGTTATATAAATTATGCTTAATATACAATGGAAAACATGACCAAATGAGCAATTATCACTCCCCCAAGCTTGAACTTTTGCTTGTCCTCAAGCAAAACTCTAGAGCATATGCTCAAGACATTTTCATCATAACATTAATCATGTAAACCAATACTTTTCTTATACCTTATTTCTCCTGCTCCGCACTAGTAATGCACTATCACATGTCCTCTTGTATCATAGAGTGTTGACTTGTACACAATTTAAACATAATCACTCACATCTTTAAAGACAAAGTATGATAAGTTACAACATTAATGTTGAAGGAACAAGTATCTTGGAGCTTATATTATCATCTCAATTTTTACTTACTTTGACATTTAACTTAAAATAATTAGGAAATTTTTACACTTAAATGCTTCTCCATTTTGCAGAGGGTGGTCCATGTAATGGGTTTTCGATCGATGGATCCCAGACCAGATGGTCTTAGGTCACCAAGCATTAACCCCTGCGGATTTACTTGTCCAAACACATCCAGGTTCTGAATAACACTTAAGAGCTACTTCAACTTCTTTGTACATATATTTCTTTTTAAATTTTCTTTTCGTACTCCATATTATTTTCATTTTTTCATTTCTTTTAATTTTTATAAGCTCCATAAATACTTGAGTCTTCAATAAAAATGTTGTAATTATACACTTGAGTACAATAAAAGCTGAAAGAGATTTGTGGTCTACAAAGCTAACACTATTTTGCACAAATTCTTGATTCTAGTGCATACATGTGATTTGCATTCAAAATAAGGCACTCGAATTTCATAGATCATACAAGTCAGCTCTAAAATATAAGCTTGAGTAAAATAAAAAATTAGCAAGGGTAACACAAATAGTTTAATTTTTTTTCAAATTTTCATACTAAACTAATTATATATATATATATATATATATGTTAAACAACGTGGACTCAAACAAAATGCATGAAATGCAAACTCCTCCAAGCTTAGACTAGGCACTGTCCTCAGTGTTCAAGC